>APFE030123283.1:76687-93030 GCA_000404065.3 Pinus taeda | reverse complement strand
ACAATATGTTTACTCCACTTCTAGGGACCTCGTAACCACCCTGCCAATACACAAGTATGTTCCCGTTTGCAATTAGAAAAATTACCCAATTACAATCTGTTTACTCCAGCATATGTTGGAAAGTTATAGAAGGATGACTAGTGCAATCAATCCATTCCTTTTAGCCCTGGATTTGTTCCAGTTTAAAACAAAAGTATACAAATATATTTGTCCAATGTCTATGCTTTAACCATTCACCTCAAGATGTTTTCACAATATGATTTCCTAAGTCTATTTAATATCTTCATTATCATAAAAACCAACCTATATCCATCTTAACTCCACATCTACCACTCTTAGGGGGATGAAATCTATTTATCCCTCTGAGCACTTGGTAGACCCAGAATTAAGATGGATCTAAGATAGAATTCCCCCTTTAAATAGTCTATGCTCACATGAATACCATGGGTCAATACCATGGGTTATCATAAACCTGGAGCTTAAAAATTACTATTAGTAATTTATAAAAATTAATAAAATTAATAGTTGATTTTATTTTATTTTTTATTTTAACCAAGCTAAAATGTTTAACATACATTAAATTACAACATCCATTTTTACTCTTGATCGGATCAAATATTTTTTCACTCTATGCTAGTTTGCATATCACGATATTTGATACCTCTCGGGGGTAGTAGATCCAGAGTAAAGATGGATGGATCTATTCTGGTTTAATTCCCCCATTTAAATAGGCTACATTCCAAGTGAATACCATGGGTCAATACCATGTGCCATTTTGGTGAATACCATGGGTCAATACCATGTGCCATTTTTGTGAATACCATGGGTGAATACCATGTGCCATTTTTATATTTATTAATACTAATATTAGGGTTAATAATGTTTTTTTGCATGGTATTAATAACAATCTAGTCCTTGGTATTTGTCCCATATTATTTTTCCCATAGGTTTTACCTAAATATAACGCATTTTTTAGTGTTCGTAAATATAAGGTGACTTATGGAGTAAATATAAAAAAATGTTTTATTTGTTTACTATACCTCTCATTTATTTGTATTTTTATTAATTTACCATACCTCTTTTACAAATATGGTATTTGGCCCATAGGATTAACTTAAATAAAAACCTCTTTCTTGAGCCTTCATAAATATAACGAGGGTTATGGACTAAATATAAAAAGAGGTTTTATTTATTTACCATGTGTCTAGTTTATTTATATTTTTATTTATTTACCATACTTTTTGAGTAAGTATAAAAAGACATTTTATTTATTTACCATACTTCCACTTTACTTATATTTTTATTTGTTTACACCCTTGCATGTATATAAGGTGACTTATGGAGTAAATATAAAAAATGCTTTATTTATTTACCATACCTCTCATTTATTTATATTTTTATTAATTTACCATACCTCTTTATAAATATGGTATTTGGGCCTTTGGCCGAATGGATTCACTTAAATAAAACCTATTCTTGAAAATGGGTGAATGGAAGTTGTAACTCCTAATTTCAAGGGCTAAATTTACCTTTTTTACCCTCTCCTTAAAATAAGGTGGGCTATTTGAGGTGATTTGTAAAAATGTACTATGATACAAAATATTCGCCCACTAAAAATTTAAAACCCCTTAATTTCGCCAAAGGGCGAACATTTGCCCCTAAAATCACCCCTAACTCTATCTGACTTATTATTAGGAAAAGAAACACCCATTAAATATGAAGACCTAGGAAATTCAATAGTAACTGTACAAATCTATGGTCAAACCTTCTCAAACACCTTAGTTGATCTAGGAGCTGCAATCAATATCTTAACAACTACCACTTGCCAAAAACTGGGCATTACATCAGTAGAACTAACCTCTACTTTATTAGAATTGGCTGACTAATCCGTGGTTAGGCCAGAGGGAACACTACATTATTTCATGGTATCTGTTGACTCCTGGGAGTATCCGGCTGATTTTTTGATAATAAACCCCAAAAACCGACTTGATGGACATCCATTGATTTTAAGCAGGCCTTGGCTTGCAATTACCAATGCTTATATCGGTTTTCAACAAGGCAATATGGCCATAACGAGAGGGGCAAATATCAAGAACCTAGCTTTATACCCTACAGTGCAACCAAGTGTCACAATAATAAAAACTAACAAGCATCCTGTATCATACCACACCGAAAATATTAGATTTGCATTAACTATAAAAGAGGCACTTGATTTCAAAGACCAAACAGAAGATGATGCCATTAACAATTTTGTTAGCCAAGCTAAAACTAGATCCCACATACAATGTCACATGATAGAAGCAACAATTGATAATGAATTAAAAGAAGATCCTCTTAAAGATACACACAAGCAAACAATACCCACTACTTTTGTTTCAAATAGCAAAATTGTGGAAATTGAGTCAGGAAAGACTTTAAACATTAATGCCAACCTGACTTCCAAACAAGAAGAGAAGTTCATCCAACTATTGAGGAAATATAAAGAAGCATTTGCATGGGACTACCCTGATATGAAAGGAATTGATCCTCAGTTATGTGCACACCACATTTACAGAGAAAAGGATGCGAGACTTGTTCGCCAACCACAAAGGAGACTTAATCCTCATCTAAAAGATGTTGTAAAAGTTGAACTTCAAAAACTCTTAGATGTCAACTTCATTTACTCTATCTCCAATAGTAAATGGGTCTCTCCACTTGTGGTGGTACTAAAGAAAAATGGAAAATGGAGGATTTGTGTAGATTATAGAGAGCTAAATAAAGCAACACAAAAAGACCACTTTCCCCTTCCATTCATTGACCAAGTATTAGACACTTTAGCAGGAAAGAAATTCTTTTCTCTCTTAGATGGCTTCAGTGGATACAATCAGATTCAGGTTGCCCCTAAAGACCAAGACAAAACCACTTTTACTTGTCCTTGGGGAACATTTGCCTATAGAGTTGTACCTTTTGGCTTATGCAACGCTCCTGCCACATTTCAAAGGGCTATCCTCAGTATCTTTTCGGACTTAATAAATGAAGGGCTCAAAGTATACACAGATGACTTTACACCATAGGGAGAAGATTTTGACCCAGCATTAGACACACCGGAGAAAGTCCTATAGTGCTGCATTGACACCAAGCTTTGTTTGAGCCATGAAAAATGTTACATGATGATGACTGAAGGACTTATTTTAGGCTGCTATATCTCAGCAGCTAGCATGCAGGTAGACCCAACTAAAATTCAAATAATTTTGCTAATTCCCACTCCTACCAGTCAAACAGAGGTATGTAGTTTTCTTGGATTTTTTGGTTATTATAGAAGGTTTATAGAACATTTTTCGCATATTGCTGATCCTCTATATGCATTGATAGGTAATGTTGACTTTCTTTCGACAAAAAATGTGAACGTGCTTTCTAGGATCTGAAGAAGCTTGTGTCCACAGCCCCAGTCCTTCGAGGACCAAATTGGGACTTGCCATTTCGAATTTCATCAAATGCCTCAGATACAGCTATTAGAGCCGTCCTTGGGCAGGAACAAGATAAAAAATCATATGAAATTTATTATATTAGAAAAACATTATCCCCTACTGAATTGAATTATACTATTACTAAAAAAGAATTTCTAGCTATAATACATGTTGTCAATAAGTTCAAGCATTACATTACTGGATATCCTATTATCTTGTATACAAATCACTTTGCCATAAAATATTTAGCAAATAAACCAATCATAAATGGCAGAATAACTAGATGGTTTATTCTATTACAGGAATTTGACATTACAATTAAGGACTGACCTAGAAAAGAAAATATTGTAGCTAACTTTCTCTCGTGAATGCCAAAACTAGTGGACACAGTAGCAGTTGAAGATCAATTTTCAGATGAGAATTTGTTTGTTGTCACTGTTAAAACACCCTGGTATGCTGATGTTGGGAAGCAGTAGGTAAATTACTTAGCAGTAGGTAAATTACCAAAACATCTAACCCCCAATGAACGAAAACAGATTTTCCAGTGAAATGCTTGATTTTCTTGGATTGGGGGCTACCTGTTCCATACAGGGGCAGGTATGCACATCAGGAGATGCGTTCGCGAGGACTAAATTTTTGATATTTTAAAAGCTTGTCATGACAGACCATGTGGCAGACATTTCACTGATCGTAGAATTGGGCATAAGGTCTAGAAAACATGGTTTTGTTGGCCCACGATCTTCAAATATAAAAAGAAGTTCGTCCAAGTCTGTGACAGTTGCCAGAGAGCAGGACGCTAGTCAATCTGATGAAATTCCCATGAACCCACAGCTAGTTATTGAACCATTCGAGTGATGGGCCCTTGATTTTGTTGGACCAATTAACCCATCCTCGAACCAGAAAACATATATTTTGGTGGAAACAGAATATGTCACCAAATGGGTTGAAGCAGAGGCATTGCCGAGAGCTACAGAGGATTCTATCATACAGTTCCTGTTCCATATATTTGTGCACTATAGGCTTCCAAGAGATATAATTACAGATGGTGGACCACAATTTGCTAGTAACAATATTGTTGCAACACTAAAAAATTATCATATCCAGCACAAAATTACCTCTCCATACCACCCACAGGAAAATGGTCAAGTAGAAAGTAGTAATAAAATAATAGAAGCAATCCTAACAAACACCATTGCGTCACATAGACATGATTGGATTGCAAGACTACTAGAAGCCTTGTGGGCTTATAGAACAACATGGAGAAGCACTACCGGCTATTCACCATACCAATTGGTATTTGCAAAGGACCCCATTTTTCCCATAGAATTTGAAATCCAAACACTACGAATAACACAAGAAGTCGACTTAGATATAAACGAGGCACAGATTAATAGATTACAACAGATCAATGAGCTAGATGAAATCAAGCTCTCTACCCTCCAAAACAATGCAGTAATCCAACAACAACGAGCTAAATAGCATGATTCTTTCATTAAAAATAAAGTCTTCCGTGAAGGAGACTCGGCACTTTTGTACGATTCCAGGTTTCAGGATTTTCACGGGAAACTCCAGACTCGTTGGCTGGGGCCATATGAAATCTAGAAGGTACATGGTAATGGCACCCTTACTCTAACCACCATTGACAGATCTAGATATTCTTTCAAGGCAAATGGCCACCGAGTTCGACAATATCGTAAACCACTTACTCGGGAGTCCTTGTATCAGCAACTACGCGAAGACTCCGACATGCAAACTTTGGAGGAGGAGAAATCTTCCTCACCTGTGATTCATTAAGTGATTCACTTGCTTTTACACTTTGTACATAATTTCCTTGTTTTGTTAAATCATTTACTTTGCATATTTGTGTATTAGCACTTTGATGTTCCTTTTCGAAGCAACAACAATTCTATCGTTTTTGTTGTTCCTTTTTTTCAAAAGAATAGCACTTGCATTTTTTTCTGTTGTTCCTTTTTTAAGAGGAATGGCACTATCATTTTTACTATTCCTTTTCGGAACGGACAACATTCGTGTGAACTTTGGTTGCTTCTGCTGTTCCTTTTCCCAAGGGACAACATTTTCATTTTTTTGTTCCTTTTCCAAAGGAAAAACACCTTTTAGGTCAGCCATTCATTTTGTTGATTCCTTTTTCACTTTCATTTTGTTGTTCCTTTTCTAAAGGAACGACATTTGCATTTTGTTGTTCCTTTTCCAAAGGAACGACATTTGCATTTTCTGTTGTTCCTTTTCCAAAGGAACAACACTTTTTGCTGTTTCTTTTTCAAAGGAATGGCATTTGTGTTTTCTGCTATTCCTTTTCCAAAGGAACAACACTTTTGATTTTTGTTGTTCCTTTTGCAAAGGAACGACATTCGTTTTCTGTTGTTCCTTTTCCAAAAAAACAACACTTTTGATTTTTGTTGTTCCTTTTCCAAAGGAACGACATTTGCGTTTTCTGTTGTTCATTTTCCAAAGGAACAACACTTTTGATTTTTGTTGTTCCTTTTCCAAAGGAACGACATTTGTGTTTTCTACTGTTCCTTTTCCAAAGGAACAATACCTTTTTATTTTTGTTGTTCTTTTTCCAAGGGAAAAACACTTTCGGATGTTGCTGCTCCTTTTTCAAAGGAACAACACTTGTATTCTTTTTCTCTTCCTTCTTGAAATAACAACATTCTCGTATTCCTTTTACTTATGCTTTCTCTCTTCTCTGTTCCATTTTAAAGACGCTTGTTGTTCCTACCATTTCAAGTCTTTTGGAACATAGTTATGCACTTATGCAATGGATACAAAATGACAGCATACTGAAATCAGTAAATTATATAAATCGCTATTTTTACAAGAAATTGCTTTGAATTGGTAAGAGGAAAGACGGAAGGACACACTTATCCATTATTTTTGTTTTCATCATTCTACTAATACTAATATGATTGGTTATCTTTATCATGTTGGTTCCTTTTAAATTCTCACAATCTTCTTTGATTATTATTCAAGAATAAGAACAAAGGGTCTATATGTTTCTATTGAGATGTTAAGACTTCTTCCACCATTCCTACTCTTAAGGAGTGTTGAACCACCCTTTGTGTATAAATAGGAAAGTGTTTTATGAAAGAAGAAAGAAAAAAGAAAGAAAAATGATGTTTATAATACTTGTTTATATAAGTTGTCAAATGCAGGATAGGGGGTCTCAACAAGAGCCAACCTAGCATGATCATTAGGAAGAAAGTAAAGTGACATTCCCACTATGGCCACCACACCAGGGATATGGTCCAAGAGGCACATCAAAAACTAAAGAGTCCTTGGAACAGGAGGTCTCATCATGAGCCAGCCTGCCCATCTTTCACTCCTTCCTGGTGAATGGCATTATGGCTAACTGGTCACCAAGCTAGCATAATGGCCTACATTTTGACACTGCACGACACTTCCTAAGCATACATAAAGGATCATGGTTCCATGGGTTAAACAAACAACTCTGTCAATGTTATGGACACCTGTCGGTAGCAGAGCTCTATTAATGGTATTGAAGTCACATTCCTTATACACCAATAGTAATCATAAGCACCCTTCTATCTCTTACACCTTTGTAATAAGTCACATAAGATTATGTATATTATTTCTTGAACCATTAAACACATGTAAATATATTATAACCAATCATGACAGAAAAGTTGACAATGACCGCATTACACTCTGTGTGCACGTCAACTGTCCTATCCTCCAGCCTCGCATCATATCACGACAGTCTCTTACTTGTTAAGCGATCTGACTATACACCTTGATTTCGGTAACCTACTCCTTTTATAAAAATGGCATGTTGGTATATGATATTCCTTTATGACTCTATCCTAGGGCAAATTGGCACGCCACTCCCTCATTTGACAGTCAAGGATGGCCTATCACATTGCGGGGGGGGAGGTTAACCTCATCATTTGCTGGTATATGTGTCAGACTACTACTTGGGAAATTGTTTACTTGGGAATAGTAGGGCCCAATGGTATATTATTTTAAAATTTGCATGGCTTGCTATTCCTAAGCCATTTCCGTAGTATGCTTCACAGCAATTAGTAAGCGACTCAGGGTTTGAGTGAGTCCTGTTGTTTTGTTAGTTTCTCTATGTTCCAACAGTTTGAACAACCTACTATTCCATTGCCATACTCTGAGATTTTACAGTGAAACCAAAAGCATGGGAGGAAGATCAACTCAGAGAGAACCATAGGTATTGATAATCTCTGATGCTACATGGAAATCCTGGCAAGAGCAGGTTGGTTAACTTATCTCAATCATTTATAGGAATCTAATGAGACCGTAGCAATAGGATTCTTGCTAAACTTGCAAGAAGATCACTCCACAATAAGGGGGAGAGACATAGTAGTCACCGATGACATAATTGCAGAGGTCTCAGGACTGCCACCCGCTGGACCTGTGTGGATGTTAAAGAAGGAGAAACTCCAAAAGATCATAAAAACCTTCCAGGATGAAGGGCAAAACCTGACAGTCAAAGGAAAGGGGTTCTACTAGTAGCATTAGGAGAGCCATGGGCAGAATTGGTGAAGACCATCCAGAGCTAAATCACCTGTGAAGGTAGGAAATTTGTGGTAAGACCACGACACCTTAAACTTTTAGCTGTATTAAAACAAAAATGCTCTGTAAACATACTTGCATTTTTTAATTCATTACTTCATGATGTTGCCCGAAGCATGAAAATGGTACAGCATGTAGAATCAGTAATAAGTCACCATGGGCTGATCTGGTTGATAGTTAGCCTAGCCTCACCCAACAGCAGAGCAGCTAGGAAGAGCTAATTGCCATGATAGATGGGGGATTGACTATGCCATCCCCAAAACGTAAGCATGCCACCAGTACACTAGATAGACCATTGAAATGAAGGAAATCAGTCAGATTGGTATGAATTAAAGGGAGGCTGGAAAATGCCCAAGGGGATACTAGCTAACTAGTAGAGATGGACGATTCAGGGGATGAGCAACCCCCACAATTAGAAGGAGAAGAGAACGATAAATGAATGTAAGGAAATGAGTAAGGAGAAACGAAGGAAGAAACCAAGCAACCTGGGCACAAGGAGGAAGAAAAAGAGTAGCGTGAAGACAACTCATTGCAAAACTCATTGCAAGAAGATGAATTGGCCAAAATCTTGGCCAATATGGGTGAATATGCCCAACCTCTCAGCCCACCATACCTCCATGTTGAAGAAGAACCAAAAGAGCATTCTGCTCAGGAAAAAAATTCACCCGAAGAATTACATGATGAGGAAGTAGAAAACAAGAATCAGCTTGTTCATGATGAAAGTATGACAGGAGAGAAAAGTGGTATAGAGAAGGAACAATCAATTCCTAGCCAGACTACACTGGAAGAAATTCAAGAAGAGGAAGGGGTGCAAAAATAAGTCACCCAGGAAATAACAGGACTGGCTAGGGTTCTTACCCCTGAGCAACCCAAGCAGAGCAATGAAGGAGCACCCCGAGGAGAAAACCAAGGAATTGACCATGATAACAATCAAGACCCGAGTAAACAGACAATTATTCCTTCTAAGGAAGTAGAAGAAATTAAGGGACTACGGAAAGAACAACAAAGATTACTAAATGTGATAGTTCGACTTCAACAATAGATTAGGATTTTGAAAATGAGGAAGAGGGTAAAAAGGACTTCAAGGGGGAGACATGCAACCACTTCGGCAAGACCCCTCAAGAAAAGGTTTTAGAGGACTCAATTCCACCCTACTATTCAAAACCCTATTGAGGAGTAGTCTACTATTCCAAAACCTATTGAGAAGCAGTTTGTTGTTCCAAACTCTGTGGAAGAGCAGTCTACCATTCCAAACCCTGCTGAAGAGCATTTTGCAGTTCAAAACCTTGTTGAGGAGCAGTTTGTTGTGAAAAACCAAAAGGAACATCATTCAACTATTACCCATGTTGAAGTACAAACAAATGATATATCGGCCTGTGACAAAGACGTGCAGACAGAGGCACAACCCTCTGAAGAAATGCGAGCCATAAACACAAGACAATGCAATAAGAAGATTCAAGTGAACCTTCTGCTCACCACTACCATGTGGGATAGTGATCTGAGGACAGCAACCCTATGAGAGGGTTTGATGCAAGCTTAGAAAGCAACAAGAAAACTCATAGAATAAATGGTTCCTCGAGAAAGATATGAAGAATTACAACAACAGCTAAGGAATGTCAATTTATCCAAAAGCTAGGCCTTTGAAGGATGGTGAAAGAAAGAAGAAAAAGTCGCAAAGGTAACTCGTATGTTAGATATAGTTATCAAGCAGATGGATACCTTATGCTCTTTGTACACTAACGTCCTAGCATGTAGAGCCCCTGCTAAGAATTATGCTTTGTTTCTAATGGAATGATATTTGCAATTGAAAATAAAGGCTATCACAGCAGGCGCCCCTATACAAATTAATACCATTGATGATTTTATAAATTGTTGTAAGCACTATGGGGTAAAGGTTCAAAGATTATTGTGTGAATTCTATCTACATAACCTTGTGTTAGACCAAGAGACAGAGCTGAACCCCAGCCCTTTTGTTGGGGATATCCAATTACAAGCATTCATTTCATTTGGAGTTAATCAAATCAAATGGCTTAAAGCATATAATTCCTTCCAATGACAAGAAAATGGATTAGACTTATGGGTAAGGGCTGAGCCTAGAAATCCAGTGCAGTTATGGAGGGAACATAGGAACCTCATGGGGACTCCAGGTGTGATTGAAGCATTAGGACCCATTCATATAGCAATCAATTGATAGGGAATATAATACTTTTTCACTATTAAAGACCTTGCCATTGATGCAGCTAAATTTCGATATCAGATCTCTAATCCGGATATCCAACTCAGGGAACCATTTAATTATGAAAACTTTAAGTTAGCCACCGATTGCTTCCACCTCTATGGTGAATTTATCTTGAGAGAAGGGCCATCTTGGTTAGGATATAGGTTATGGAGTCCGATTATTTGGCACCCTACACCTGGATACCAAACACTGTATGCGATGCCTGAGGGTCAAATAGACCATCTTTTTGAATACCTAGCTAGGCATAATGGTTGTAGACCACCACATGAGATGACATCTCCAACCTACTCTCTCACTGCCTTACATGCCAACTACAATGTTTTCACGAGGGCATGAAAAAGGGTAAGCAGGGGGGTGTGTGGAGTACTAAAGAAGGTATGTTTTTGTTGATTATTTTGGCATCTTTTCATTAAAACTCATAGCCCCTTTGCATCATGAACTAGGTAGATAAAAAGAAATCATAAAAAAATCTGCAGGATTTCTATGCAACATGGAAACACTGATAATTGCCATTTCTTATGCAGGAAAAAGGGAAAATGAAAGATTGTCGTTCCAAAGAAAAAGACAAGGCCAAGTTAACTACTGTCCCTTTGGCAAGGAACCACATGAAAACAAGGCGATCCAAATTAAAACATATCAGCCAGGGAAAGGAAATAGATATATCGACTTGGTGCAAGAAAGCAGAGGAATAACTGGGAATTAACAATTTGGTAGATCATTGCTTTAACTATTTTTGCATCCTTGACATCTCCACCTTAGTTGTTATAAAAAGGGGTAGCACCGCTAGCCCGAGAGGAGGATCGACTGCCATTTTTTCTATGTAACTTTTCTTGAATTTGAGACTTTGATCATCAACTCTTGTTGAGAAGTGATCCGTTGTAATTCTGTTTTAATGCATTAATATAAACCTGGTTGATGTTTCATCTTTCATCCTGGAATAATCTCAAGCGGTGTGTCCCTGGAGGTTAAGGGCCCGGCCCTAGCGGAACACTTGCTCCTGTATCATTATCTTTTGTTTGTGCGTGGTTTTCATTATTAGCTTTGTTTGGTAATATGATATGTTTTGTTATTTTACATCACAACTCTGTTATATTTTATTTACGTTAGACTGAGTAATATCATTCTCTAAAACAGGAACACCGTATTGACTCTGCAACTTATTACTGTTCCTTTAATTTTTGATACGACATTGCTGGTCTTTACAGAATACTGTTGTTGTTCAACTATAGAGTAACTGTGTTATAACATTCATATTGTTGTATTCATCTATGATTCACATTTGATTGCAATTGCAGTTCAATTGACATTGTTGTCCCATTATGAATTACAATCGTTATTCCTGATAACTAAAGATTGATATTTTTGGTATCAAAATCAGATTACTATTTTCTCAATATTAAGGTGTGTCGTGTGTGCTATTTATCTTGGTTTATCGTGCACTTACATTTGAATCCAAGTACTATTCTATATTTCATTGCTAATCAGTTGTCATTCTATTTCTGTGTGCTATCCAATTTACCCTTAGAATAGAGATTGCTACCCTATTTTGTAGGATAAGGTTGTTGCACTTATTTCCTGAGATTAAGGTGTTGTTGTTCATAAGAATTAGTTGTTGTTCCATTTCCTAGTTGTTGTTCCATTCCCTAGTTGTTGTTCCATTTTCTAGTTGTTGTTCCATTTCTTGATTATTTGCGTTATCATTGCTTTGGTTTGCATAACGATCTGAAACTGTAGTGGGTGTTGACATTTGTTGTCTAGTCCCCAGATTGACGATCTTTTCCTTGATTGTCTTTAGTTACATCAGTTTGCAGAGGGATGAATTATTGTTACTGGACCCTTGACTGATAAATTTCTTAGTTTCCCCCATGCATGATTTTAGCTTTAAAGTGCTTTACTGTAAGTAGATATTGTTTTAAGCATCCATTTACTCTTGTATTTTCAACACTATACTACTAGCATTACTCTGACAAATGACAGCCTCAAACTAAGAAACTCTTTGAAATAACAAAACGTTCATGGTTTGACAAACTAACGTGAGGTAATTAGAGGTGAAAAAGACCCTTTTTACGACTCGACACCTCGGTCAAGCGCGCAGACCGTTGTCCCATGGTAACGCACGCTGCCATGAAACAACAAATAGGAAGTCCTTTTGAAAAATGGGGGAAGTCGCTAATCACATATCGCTGGGCAAACCCCTCAGAGAAGAAAAAGCCTCAAGCAGTTGGACTCGGAAAGTAAAAAACCGTACGAAATTTTCTGATTTTGTCAAAGGCGGGTCCCACACAAAAGTCGACAGGATATCAGAAGGGCTTCGAGCAATAAGCGGTTCTAACCTAGTCCCGCTTTATGCCACACATTGGGTGCCATGCATCAGGTGGAAGAGAGAGAAAACCTCTCATGTTGGTCAGGTAAATGTCATGCAACTTACCCACCCGATATGGATGGAGACCATAGGATTTGGAGGCTCCAGATCGACGTAGACATGTAATCTGACAGATGACTAGATTCAATGGGGTAAATTGGCTGAACTATATAAGGGTTTGAAGTCCAGCATGAACAATCAGTTGGTAGAGGAATCATGTTCACAGGCAATTTGGGAGTTAAATGAAAATAATGACCGTTCAAACATTTTCAAGAGAACTGACACTCAGCTTTTTATGAAACAGGTGGCCACCTCCCTGTGAATTTTTACACAGTGATGATGATGTAGAACAGAGGAACTCAAATAGATAGAGGTAGGAGAACCAGAGCACTAGGAAGCATAAATGAACAGTCAGAAGGCAGATTGGCTTTAAAGCCATGAATGGACAAAAACAAAGAAAGTAGTGAGAAGAGAGAGTAAGAAAGCTAAGAGTAGAGAATAGAGCCAAGCTGACCTGAAGGAAGCATCAAGCTAGACAAAGCCAAAGAGAGTCTGAGAGTTTATGTACTCCAGAGATGGCTTGAGAGGTTCAAGCAAACTCCTCTGTAAATGCCTATCATATATGAGTCTCACATATGGCTCATACTACTATGACTAATAGAGATCAAGCTTCTGTAAGGAGAGTCTGTGTACTCTAGAGACCTGGGTGATCCAAGTCTATTCCTACTAATTTATATCTATTGAGTGAGACTCAAATTAAGCTTATTGTTGTAAAAATATGCTTTCAAAACATAATAGAGAGGCCACCACTAAATGTTGGACCAGGAGACGTAGCCTAGGAGTATTGGGTGAACTCCTTATTAAACTTTTTGTGTTTACATGTTTGCATGTTATGTTTTCTCTAACTGCTTCAGTGTCTATTTATTTCACAATCTTATCAATTTGTTGCATAAAGTAACATAGGCACATCCATGTACATGAGTCTGTAATACCTTTAATTCTTTGTCTTGGATAAATTCTAGATCAAGTGGTATCAGAGCTCTACGTTACTAAGGTTAGACAAGCTTGTGCTGGATTTTGTTGTTGAATGCTAATTAAATCAAAGTTTAAATTAGGAGGAGGAGAGCTGGTTGAAACTAACCCTGAAATTGGAAGAGTCTATCCTATGGGGAAAATGTTAGAAGAAAGTCCCTTGGAATCATACCCTCAGTTCATGGATAGTTTCATGACCATGAGAGCCATGGCAGAGGAAATGTATAGAGAATTTAAGAAAGGTAGAAATGAAGATGCATCAAACTCCAAACGATATAAAGGAGCAAAATAATCTCTCCTCCATGACCACTCTAAAGGCAAAGGGGAAGAAGAAAAACTTCCCACACCTCCTAGTAGCACTGAAAACAAAAAGAAGACATCTTTGTTTAAATTAGATGTTAACTTTGATTTACCAATAGTTGATGGAGAGTTGAATGTAGAGAAGATGGATAATTGGATTAGATAGATTGATGTTTATTGCAGAGTGCAGAGCATTGATTCACACAGTAGTAAGATTCAGCTGGCCAACCTATGCCTTGGAGGCACTGCCTTGGTATGGTGTGAAGGCAGGACACAAGCTGACATGAAGAACCATGGTAAAATTATTTTTGTCTGGAGTGAATTTGTTTCTACAATTAAAAAATAGTTCTATCCACTAGCTTATATGCAACAAGCCATGATGAGTTGGCAAACTCCTCGACAATTAAAAAGGACAAAATGTACAAAGTTACACTTAAGAATTTAGGAAAAGAGCTTTGATTCTAGGAATTTCTTTAGACTCACTTGAAACTCCATTGAAGTATATAGGTGGTCTACACAGCTACTTAAGACACAAAATTCTCATGTTTAATCCTGCTAGCATAGATGAGGTATCTGTCCAAGCTACAAATCTAGAGGCTAGAGGGAAGAATGTGAACCTAGAAGTTGGGGGATCATCAAAACCCACTACAAGTAAGAATAAGGAGAAAAGAAAATAGAAATGGAGGGAGAGGAAGACAAATACTCTACAAAAGACCAAATCTTCATGCACTCACTATAAGAAGGATGGGCATGATGATGAACACTACTAGATTTTGCATCTGGAGCTAAAAGCCAAGAAGTACAATGGCAAGAAGAAGAAGGTTGCTGCAACTATTCAAAAATATTTTGGGTCAAATTCAGGAGATGAAACAACAAATGTAGCCACAGGTATAAAAATTTGTCCACTTTAGAGAATGCAGAAATGAAGAGGCAGGTACAAGAGCTACTCGAGAAAGGGTTCATAAGACCTAGCACATCGCCTTGTGGGTCTCCAATTGTCTTCGTGAGAAAGAAAGATGGCTCATGGAGAATGCGCATTGATTACCAAGCACTAAATAAGATAACAATATAAAATCGTTATCCCCTTCCTTGCATAGATGATCTATTAAATCATTTGAAAGAAGCTATTTATTTTTCCAAGTTGGACTTGCATAGTGGCTATCATCAGGTTGGAGTAGCAGATCAAGATGCATGGAAGACTACTTTCAAAATAAAGTAGGGATTGTATTAGTGGTTGGTTATGCCTTTTGGCTTAACTAATGCTCTTGCTACTTTCATGAGAATAATGAATGATGTACTCAGACCTTTTATTAATGATTTTGTCATTGTATATTTCGATGACGTTCTTATATTTAGTAAAACATGGGAAAAACATTTAAGGCATGTCAAGCAGACTCTAGATGTTTTGAAGAAAGAGAATCTTTATGTTAAGCTCTCAAAATGTGAATTTGGCAAAACATCTTTGAATTATTTGGGTCATTATAGGGGGTGGTGAATTGGAGATAGATCCCTCTAAGGTTGAAGTCATTGTAAACTAACCTAGACCTAAATTTGCTACAGAAGTTAGAAGCTTCTTAGGAGCAGCACAGTATTAGAGAAAGTTTATTTCTAACTTTTCATTGATTGCAACTCCCTTACATTCTTTAACAGGATTGAACAAGGTGTTTCAGTGGGGAGGCAAACAGAAGAAAGCCTCCAACACCTTAAAAGAAAATATTAGTACAACCAGTACTAGCACAACCCAATATTCAAAGACCATTTTAGATTGAAATGGATGCTAGTGACTATGCCATGGGAGCAATGTTGATGCAGCACAGTAAACCCATATGTTATCATTCTGAGACATTTAATTCTGCAATAGTTAATTATGCCACATATGATAAAGAATTGTATGCATTAGTACAATGTGTGAAAAAGTGGAAACATTATTTAATCGGCTAAGAGATAGTTATACATACTGATCATCAACCCCTTCAATATTTGCACTCACAAACTAAGTTACAGCAATCAAGGCACTATAGGTGGATGGGTTTTCTACAACAGTTTCATCTTATCATCAGATATAAAAAGGGCATACATAATAAAGTTGTAGATATGTTGTCCATACCAACAATAAATGCATCTACTATACTTAAGCATAATTTAGTATTGCATGAAAGCTACATTGAACAATATTCTCAAGATATAGATTTTAAAGATGTATATACAACTTTAAGTCATGGAAAACAAGTAGAAGAATTGGATTACCATGTTAAGGACCAACTCTTGTATCATTTGGGAAAGTTATGCATTCCTCAAATAGAAAGAGTAAAGATAATTTGAGAAGCACACACTTCTCTAATATCAGGTCACTTTGGTGTAAGTAAAACAGTTTCACAGCTGCAAA
>APFE030123283.1:12954-75443 GCA_000404065.3 Pinus taeda | reverse complement strand
TTTGTTATTGGCCAAAAATGAATGAGATAGTTTCTAGATATGTAAGAGGGTGTACCATGTGTGCTAAAAGAAAGCCCAACAATAGAAAACTAGGCTTGTACACTCCACTACCAATTCCTTCTCACCCTTGGGAAAGTGTTTCTATGGACTTTGTTGGGGGACTGCCTAAACCTAGAAAAGGTCATGACTATTTATATGTTGTTGCGGATAGGTTCAGAAAAATGTGTATTTTAATACCTTGTAACAAACAGATTACAGTTGAACAAACTTCAAAGTTGTTCTTTCATCATGTATGGGTTCATTTTGGATTACCCACTTCCATTATATCTGATCGAGATACTGATTTAATTGGTAAATTTTGGTTGAATTTGTGGGAATTGATGGACACCAGACTGAAGAAGAGCACATATTTTCATCTGAAAATAGATGGCCAAATAGAAGTGGTCAAAAGGACAATGATCCAGTTGCTCAGAGGCTATTGTAGCAAGCATATCAGGCTTTGGGATGAACATTTATGTTATGTGCAACATGCTTACAACCTAGCTAAACATTCTTCTACACAGAGATCTCCTTTTGAGACCTATTTTGGTTTCACACCAAGGTCTCCCTTGGATTTTGTCTTTGGTAAAGACATAGAAATTGAAAGAAACAATGATGTGGACAAGGCAACCAAGTTCATTGTACAAATCCAAGAGATTCACCAGGCAGTACAGGAATAGCTGGAAAGGAGCCAAGCCAAGTACAAGGCAAGGCATGATAAGCATCGGATTGAGCATAGTTTCCAAGTTGGTGATCAAGTCTGGCTGTATATCATCAAAGAGAGAATGCAAGATGAAGGTAAGAAGCTGAAGCCAATAAGGTATGGACCTTTCAAGATACTTGAGAAAATTGGTGAGAATGCTTATCGCCTTGATTTACAAGCTTACATGAACATCTACTCAGTTGTTAATGCAGACAACTTGAGACTATTTGAACCTTCATTGATTGAAGATCTCAAAGAGTAGAATCACTTAACTTCTATTGATGATCTATATCTGAATATCTCAATGAGTTGCAGGAAGATACAGTTCTAGACATGAAGCTATGAACTATGTGCAGGGGGGATGTTGAGTACCTGAGGATTGGACTCAAAGGTTCAAAACCAAGCAGTGTGAAATGGATAGAAATTGGGCAAGCAAGGAATCTGTACCCTTACTTGATTGATGCTTAAAAACAAACTTTTGGTGCTCCAAAATATTTTTCAGTGGGAAGGTTATGATTAGAATCAGATCCTAAAGAAGTCTCTAAGTTTTCATAACTCTGTAAAATTCATGCCAAAGTTTCAAAGTCTTACAAGGGTCAAGATTATAAGAAATATCCTCGAACAGTTGTAATTTGTGAGCAGCACCAAGCAATGAGTACCCTCAGTCAAGCACGCAAACCATTGGTCCATGGTAACACACACTACCATGAAACAAAAAAATAGGAAGTCCTTTTGAAAAACGAGGGAGGTTTCTAATATACGATTAGCAACAAGTCACTAATCACATATCGCTAGGCAAACCCCTCAGAGAAGAAATATCCCCAAGCGACTAGACCCGGAAAGTCAAAAACCGTATGGAATTCGCCGATTCCGTCAGAGGCAAGTCCCACACGAAAACTGATAGGATATCAGAAGGGCTTTGAGTGGTAAGCGGTTCCAACCGAGTCTCGCCCAATGCCACACACTGGGTGCCACATGTCTGGTGGAAGAGAGAGAAAACCACTAACATCGGACGGGTAAACGTCATGCAACTTACCCACCTGATATGGATGGAGACCGTAGGATCTGGAGGCTCTAGATTGACAACGGACATGTAATCTGATAGATGACCAGATTCAATGGGGTAAATAGGCCAAATTATATAAGGGTTTGAAGTCTGGTATGAACGATGAGTTGGCAGAGGAATCATGTTCGTGAGAAATCTGGGAGTTAAATGGAAATAATGATTGTTCAAACATTTTCAAGAGAACTAACACTCAGTTAGTTATGAAATAGGTGGCCACCTCCCTATGAAGCATTACATAGTGATGATGACGTAGAATAGAGGAATTCAAATGGATAGAGGTAAGAGAACTAGAGCATCAGGAAGTGGAAACGAACAGTCAGAAAGAAGATTGTCGTTAAAGCCATGAACAGACAAAAACAAAGCAAACAGTGAGAAGGGCGAGTAAGAAAGCTAAGAGTAGAGAATAGAGCAAAGCTGACCTAAAGGCAACATTGACCCAAACAGAACCAGAGAGAGTCTGAGGGTCTGTGTACTCCAGAGAATGCTTGAGAGGTTCAAGCGAACTCCTCTGTACATACCTGTCATATATGAGTCTCAGATTGGGCTCATACTATTGTGACCAATAGTGGTCAAGTTTCAGTAAGGAGAGTCTGCGTACTCTAGAGACTTGGGGGATCCAAGTCCAGTCCTACTGATTTATATCTGTTGAGTGAGACTAAAATTGAGCTCACTGTTGTAAAAACTCTGCTTTGAAAACATAATAGAGAGTTCACCACTGAAGGCTGGACCAGGAGACGTAGCCCAGGAGTATTGGGTGAACTCCTTATTAAACTTGTCATGTTTATTTGTTTTCCTGTTATGTTTTCTCTAACTACTTCAATGTCTATGTATTTCGTAGTCTTATCGATCCATTGCATAAAGTAACATAGGCACATCCATGCACATGTGTCTTTAATACCTTTAATTTATTGTCCTGGATAAGTTCCAGATCAATCGGTCTCTAGGAGAAAATGAGCATGAGGAGTCAAATATCTTCTCTAATTTCCTTGAAGTTAAGCAAAAGAATCAATATTTAAAGGGAAATGTATATGCTTTTTTCTGGAAATAGACATCAACTTCACAACATAGGTTATTGATAACTTTTGACAGTGAGAAAGGCAAGATGCAAATGGAATTCCTTCAAGCCCAAGTGTCATTTTCTTAGGGTCCAACCCTAACCCCTTTAATTATGTAATAAACCCAATAGGGGCAACTCATAGTCATAGTTAGTTAAGGAGTCAATAAATCCCATATGAATAATTGTTAATGGTTGACCTGTATTTAAGAAATGGACCATAGTTAGTTGCAATGGGCCATAATTAATAAATAAAGTGGTTAACCCTAATTATGCAAAGGACCACTAATTATTTGGTTGTTGAAGGTTATTTATTTATAAATATTCATAGTTAGAAGGGAAAGATCATTGAGTCTTATTTTGTAATCAAGCTCTGCTCTGCTGGAGTTTGCCCCCTCGAAGAAGCAAGTGAACATTGCTCTTATCTATGAATAATAAAATACTTATTGTTTTTCTCATTTTATTCTATGTTCTGGGTTGTATTTGTTTGCATATTTGGTATTATGGAATTTATCTCAAGTCAAGAGCATAACAAGTGGTATGAGAGCACTATCCAGGGCCAGTGGTACCTTGATATTTGACATAATTATTTTTTAGATTAGAGACATGTTTCAGAGTCTTTAAACCACAGAATCTCTCATTGAGTGCATAAGCCTGTGGATTTAAGGAGGCATCCACACAAGAAATATAAGAGGTGGTCACGCTTTTTGGACTCACTTGTAACCCTTGTGGGTACCCCTTCGAGTAGTAGTGCATTAGAGGGAACTGTGCATGGATTTCCCTCCACATACCCTATGGGTATATCGGAAGCCCCCTAGGCTCACCTAAAACTGTACCTTAGATAAGTCGTTTGTCGTGTTGCTACTGCAGTACATTGAGAACAACACTCGCGGATATTACTCACACATATGATGGTGTAGTTGGGTCGTACAACTAAGGGTATAGTTCATCCTCCTTAGTTAGTGCCCTGAAAGATTGGTTCGAGTACTATTGTTGCACCCTTATGTATATTGCAATCTGTAGCACCTAGCACTCCTTTGTGACCATAGTTCCCTCGACTCTCTGAAGATCACCCATTATCTTATTTGCAAGATCAGATCCACTAGTTGGGGTTTTAGCATTGTAGTACCATTCAGGTCTAGTAGTTGGGGTTTTCTCACCACCACACCAATCAAATCCACCTATTGGGGTTCTGTCGCCACAATCCAACTCACATTTAGTCATTCGGGTTTCGAAGGCATATCTGACCCTCTATGTAGTAAGGCCTATGACTTCTATACTCTGGGCCCGATTTTCATAGGATATTGGGCAGGATCAAGTTTTCTAGAAATAGGCCACTATAGTATTGATCAGTGGGAAGTAAAAATCCATTCAGAGTAAGAAAAAAGGTTAGTCCCTCTTGAGAATATCTTTCATCATAATGATGTTTCCAAAAATATGCTGTCAAATTCACCGAAGGAAAATATTGAAATCTGTAACATTTGAAGTTCTAAAGAAATCAGAAATGTTGAAATTTGTGCATCCCTATCAATGGAAGCCAAAGACCAATATTTAACCCTCCTTAGAGCCTACAAATATGATTTTTCTTGGTCTTATAATGAATTAAACACATATGATACATCTCTTATTGAACATAAAATTCCATTAAAACTAGAGGGAAAACCTTTCAATAAAAAATTGAGGAGAATTATTCTTGTCCTCCTTCCTATTATTGGAAAAGAACTCAAGAAGCTACCTGGTGCTAACATAACAGTTCCATTAAGATATTCTAAATGGGTAGCTAATCTAGTTCCAGTGAAAAAAAAAAACTGGTGAAATTAGATTATGTGTGGATTTTAGAAATTTGAATAAATCTTCTTTGAAAGATAATTGTCCATCAACCAAAATGGATCAATTACTTTAGAAAGTTTCAAGAGCTAATAGAATTTCCATGTTAGATGGTTTTTCTGGGTATAATCATATTATGGTTAGTCTAGAGGATAGAGAAAATATTTCATTCACAACTACTCGGGATAAATTCATGTACGCCCAAATGCCTTTTGGGTTAACTAACATTGGAGCTACATTTCATCGAGCTATGGACTTAGAATTTGTGGGTAAGAGCAAAAAATATGTTGTTATTTATCTAGAAGATTTAACTATTTTTTCCAATTCTAACCAAAATCATTTAAAGCATTTGAGAAAGGATTTTGGTAGTTGTAGAAAATTTTGGATTTCCCTTAATCCCAAGAAGTCTTTATTTGCAGTCCAAGAAGGAAAACTACTTGGCCACATCCATTCTAAAGAAGGAGTAGTCATTGATCCTAAAAGATTCTCAGCTATATAGGCACTTATATTACCAAGGAATAAGAAGGAGATGTAGGCTTTCCTTGGGAAAATTAATTTTCTAAGAAGGCTTATCCCTAATTATGCTGAAATAGTTAAGGATACAACTGATATGCTAAAAAAGAATCATGAAGTTAAATGGACTATTCATGTAGGGTATGCATTTGATCAGATTAGAAAGGCCATTGCAGAAGCTCCCATTTTAGGCAGTCCAGATTACTCTATACCGTGTAGCCTCTTTTATTTTGCCTCTAAACCTACCTTAGCTATCGTTCTTTTGCAAAAGAATAAAGTTGGAGATGGTCAACCAATTTCCTTTTTCAGCAAAGACGTGAGAGATGTTGAGATAAAGTATTACATCATTGAAAAATAGACCTACTCTTTAGTTCAAGCTCTCAAATCATTTAGAGTCTATCTCCTCCAATCTTCTATTATTGGCTATGTACCTAATAGTGCTGTCAAAACTATTTTAACTGAGCCTGATATTGATGGAAGGAGAGGGAGATGGATAACTAAAATTTTAGAGGATGATAACATTATCAAGACTACCAAGCTGGTAAAAGGTCAAGGCCTGACCAAGCTCCTTGCTAAGTCCAATTGTAAGATGTCACGGATAAATTCTATTTTTGAAATCCTAACTAAGAAGAAACCACACAAACCTTCTAGAAACCCTACATAGGAGAATCCACAAGAACCTTCTAAGAGCCCAATTGAGAAGAATCGACAAGAACCTTCTACATTAGATCAATCAATTCTGATTCACATTGATGAAAAAATTGTATTATCATATTGGTACTCTGATATTGTGAATTTTCTTAGAGAATTTAAATGTCCATCTAAATTTACCAGGAATTAATGTAAAACATTGAAGCCCAAGTCTATAAAATACTATATTTTTAATGTAAATCTATATTCAAAGGATCCTCTTAACATCCTTTTACTTTTATTAACATAAAATGAGAGAAGGGATGATTCATTGATCAATTGCATGCAGGTATTTGTGGAGGGCACTATTCTTAGAGGGCTACAACATATAATGTTTTAAGGGCATGGTTTTATTTGCATACTCTATTTGCACAAGTGGCAACAAAGGTTATATGTTGTACACAATGTCAAATGTTTGCTGGAAAGCAAAGATTAGCAATACTTACATTGGTTCCCGTACTAGTCTAAGGACCCTTCCTTCAATGGGGATAGGATTTCATTGGTGAAATTCATCCTCTATCAAGCAGTCAATACAGATGGATATTAATTTCTATAGATTACTTTAGCAAATAGGTAGACGTCATTCCATTCAGAAATGCAACTGATATTGTTGTTATCAATTTTATTGAAGAATACCTATTGTCTAGATTTGGATTCCCCAGACAAATAGTGATAGATAATGCAGTAGCATTCAACAATGCTAAGATGATTGATTTTGATTAGAAATATCAAGTCTTGTTGCATCATTCTACTCCATACTATCCACAGGGAAATGGATTGGCAGAGTCCTTAAACAAAAGTTTTGTTAAAGTTATAAAGAAAACATTGGAGGATCATAAAAGGAGTTGGGACACTCATCTCATCTATGCACTTTGGGCCAATAGGGTTTCACCAAAAGGATCAACATGTAAATCCCCTTTTCCACTTGCTTATGCAAAAGAAGCTATATTTCCCACACATTTATCTTTTGTTGTCATGAAGTTTTTAGAAGATTCAAATGAAGAGCCTGATGATTTCTCTTGAAGAATAAATCAGATAATAGAACTAAATGAGGATAGAGATGAAGTTCGTTACAAGCTTAAGAAATATCACAGTAAAATGGAAATCTTGTTTGATAGAAAAGCTAAGGAAAGAGATTTTAGGGAAGGTGATTTGGTACTAAGATGGCATGCTAGAAGAGAATACAAAGCAAAACATGGCAAGTTTGACAACCTATGGTTGGGACCCTTTAGCATTGCTGAGGTTAAGGGTAATAACACTTTCATCCTGTAGAATTTGGAGCAACAATATTCCTCACTACCTGTGAATGCGAAATACTTGAAGCACTACATTCAATATTGAGAGGTTTCCATTCATTCATCATTGTATAATACTAAAGAGTTTATTTTACATACAATTTGTATTTTTTTCAACAGAGACGCCATTAGCCCGAGCAGAAAGCACATGGATCTGCAAGTTCTCTGCAACATGCAAAAGGAAGAAGTCCCCAGTTGGAGTTGATGTTGTAACATGTTTTATTTTTGATAAGTTAGTTTTTATTTATAAAAGAGGGTATGAAAAAATAAAGAATAAAAATGGAAATATGAAAAAATAGAAAATGAAATAAAGAAATGAAATAAAATCTCATCAAAAGAAATCAAAATTTGTATAAGTGTTCTTACTTAAATGCCACCTCATACAAATAAATTAAGGTTTAGTGTGCAACTTGTTTAAATGTCACTGCCTTTTCTTCTGATTTGAATCACACAATTTAATCTTGATCAAATCAATTAAATTTATGTTTTAGATTAGAGAATAAGTTCACCAAACTGTTTAATCTTGGTAAAACATTATTAAATAGGTTAGAATAGAATAAATATGGCCTAATATGCTCAAAATTTGGCCAAAGATGTATTAGATTATGAATATAAGAAAATCAGGCAAAATAATGGCTGCTAGTCCAAATGTGCCAAAAAGTTAGATTAAGATTTGATTAGGATTTAATTACCTTTAATCGATAATTAATTTTTATGTAAATAAACAATGCAAAAATTTTTATTCAAAGTTAGAAAAGGACAAAATTGTTTTGTCATGAAGCACTAAAAGTCGAACATAAACAAACAGTGATCTGCTTCCCTACTGAGATCAACGGTGGGGAAGCCATTTCTTACCCCATCGCTACATTATGAGAGAACGATAAGGGGGGTTTGAAAAGTATTTTCATTCTTGTTGTCCCCTCACTATGCATCACCTCCTCCACACTTTGAACCCCCTTCTCTCATTACCGCTTACCACCACCCCCCTCTGAAATCTGCCAATGGTAAATATTTTTCTTGTACCATTCAATATCACGCCAATGGTAATATCCTTATCACGCCTTCTATTCCCAACCATTGTATGCCGCATGTCTCTATCCATTGCCGCTCATCTACCATCCATCCCTCCCATTATTGTTCTTTCCTCTATATTAGTGTTAATCCTTCCATTCAGAAACGCACTTCCTGTAACAGTTAACTTATCCCAGTAATAAAGAATTCCCTCACACTCGTTATGAAATTTATTTTCCATAACTCCTCTTATATCCCGATTCACTATTTCATGCGATCACTTTTTCCTATTTTTATTCTATGCCACTGTCGAGCTTACTACCAAAATGCAACACCTTGAGGTATTTGTAATCCTATTTTTTGTTATCTTTTCATTGTAATTCTGTAATCATGGCTCCTAAGAGAAAAAATCATCCACATTCCAGTTCATCTTCATTACAAGAAAAACCAAAGCCCCCTGATGCCTTAGACCTAGACTACATTCCATTGGCTGACTAGTTCTTCAAAATCACAAATAAAAAGTGCAAATTCAAAATGTTTGAATTGCACAATTGGCTAAAAAAGACCTATATTTACTCTGAGGATGAAATAAATCTATGGGAATCCCTTTTTCCCCTATATATTTTTCCTCAAATCCATCTTTTTACTGATCTAGTCATGTGGTGCTAATTTAAGTATAACCCTTTGCAGAGAGCTATGGTAGCTCAGAATGGAAATATTCTGATATCTATCGCTCCAAAAATTATCAACAAAATCCTTCTAATCCCTGAAAATAATTCTGTTTTCTTTTTCTCCAATTCTACTTTACTGGACCTATATCATAAGCTTACTTTCCCTCAGAGAGCTTAGATCTTTGAGATCTTTCTCCTAGAAGATTTTGAAGTGCCTAGAAAGAATCCTCCCTATCCAGCATCCATGTTCCCTGAGGAAGTTAAACACATCATTTCCCTATTTTATTGCTTGTTAGGCTTACTAAATAGATCAATGGGTAGATGAATCTATCTTAGGTTATCTATCCATTTTCTCTAAAGAAAACAAGCCTACCTTCATGTATAGCTACAGTCAATTGTTTTTTGAGACTATGCATGAACAACTGATGAAAATCACTAATGAAGGAGTGTTTAAATACTCCTATGTGCTAGTAAATATGATTATTTTTCAGCATGGTGATAGGTTACCTATTGTTCCACACAATGAGGATGATTAGCAAGTGAATCAAGCAGTCACATAGTGGACCTCATTGATCAAAAGGAACCCAACTAAGTTCAAATTTTTAGGCTTCATTAACTGTTTCATTCACCAGTTGCATAACTTCTCAGTAGCTAGAGTGAGCCCAGGTTGAGTCTAGAAATTAAAAGGATGCTGCACCTCAATGATCAAGTTAAAACATGAGACTAGTACCTTTGACAGAATTATACCTAGAACAACATATATGGCTATGAATTGGATCCATATAAGTTGCCCAAATATGTTCCAATGAGAATTTAATCTCTAGAATATATTAGGAAAATGATTAATATGGATCAACTTAATTTAATTTTGTGAAGAGAAAATATCAGTTTAAGATCAAGTCACATGTAGGATCATTCATTTGTAATACAAGATCAACAACTATTGAAGTAGATGTAATCCTCAAATATATGGGTTTTCCAACCACTTTCACCTGGTATTATGACCCATTCAGTATTGTTTTCTAATTTAAGCGTGGAACTCAAAACCACACCTTACAATCATACACCAAGACCAGAGATTGAGAAGTATAGGAATCAAGAACAGTGGGAAGAGAATACACTTCAAGAAGCAAAAGAACATATTTTACCTCCTTCTACTCTCGAGACTCCTACTCCTCAAATCAAGCAAGAAAAGAGGCCCAGAGAAGGATCTTCATCATCAAGCATAGGTGAAAATGAATTAATTCATTCTCAAAAGAAATGAAGGATTAACTTCAAAGGGACTACTATTACTCATGGCCAAAATGAGCCTATAATCATTAATTTGGATTATTCACATGCTTCTACAGGGACAGAAAAAAGCTAAAATCACTACTACATCTTTCTCTTCAATTTCACAGAATTTATTGGAGATCACTCGGTCTCTAGGGGAAAGTGAGCATGAGGAGTCAAACATCTTCTCTAATTTCGTTGAAATTAAGCAGAAGAATGAATCTTTAATGGACAATGTATATGTTCAGTTTTGGAAACAGACATTTACTTCACAACACAGGTTATTGACAACTTCTGACAATGAGAAAGGTAGGATGCAAATAGCATTCCTTCAAGCCCAAGTGTAATTTTGTTAGGGTCCAACCCTAACCCCTTTATTTATGTAATAAACCCAATAGGGTCGAGTCATAGTCATAGTTAGTTAAGGAATCAATAAATCCCATAGTAATTTTGTGACTGGTTGACACACATTCAAGAAAGGGAGCATAGTTAGTTGCAATGGGCCATAATTAATAAATAAAATGGTTAACCCTTGTTATGCAAAGGACCACTAACCATTAGGTTGTTGAAGGTCATTTAGCTATAAATAGTCATAATTGGAAGCGAAATATCATCGAGTCTTATTTTTTAATCGAGCTCTTCTCTGTTGGAGGTTTCCCCCTCGAAGAGGCAAGTGAAAATTGCTCTTATCTCTTAATAATAAAATACTTGTTGTTTTCCTCATTTTATTCTATGTTCTAGGTTGTATTTCTTTGCATATTTGGTATTTTGGAATTCCTCGCAGGTCAAGAGCGTAACAAGAGGTATCATAGCACTTTCCAGGGCAGGTGGTACCTCCATTTTCGGTAGATTTTTTTTTGGCTAGAGATGTGTCACTACGTCTTTAAACGAAGACATCTATCATTGAGTACATAAACCTGCAAATTTTAGAAGGCATGCACACAGGAAATACAAGAGGTGATCATGCTTTTTGGAGTCCCTTGTAACCCCTATGGGTACCCCTTCGAGTAGTAGTGCATTAGACAAAACGCACACAGTCTGCTTGCCACGTACCCTCTGGGTATATTAGAAGCCCCTTAGGCTCACCTGAAACCTTGCATTAGACAAGCCATCTGTTGTCTTGCTACTATAGTACACTGAGAACAACACTAAGGGAGATTACTCACATGTACAATAGGGTCATCGGGTAGTATGGCTAAGGGTACGATTGATCCTCCTTAGTTAGTGTCGTGAAAGATTAGGTTGGGTATTATTGTTGGACCCTTATGTATATTGTGATCTATAGCACCTGACACTCCTTTGTGACCATAGTTCCCTTAACTCTTTGAAGATCACCTATTATCTTATTTGCAAGATCAGAACCACTAGTTGGGGTTCTACCACTGTAGTACCATTCATATTTAGCAATTGGGGTTTTGTTGTCGCCGCACCAATTAGAGCCACTAGTTGGGGTTCTTCCTCTGCAATCCAACTCACATTCAGCAGTTCGGGTTTCATAGGTAGATCTGACCCTCTATGTAGTAAGGCTTGTTGTTGTTATAGTCTGGGCCTGATTTTCGTAGGACATTGGGCAGGATCAAGTTTTCTGGAAATTGGCCACTACAATATTGATCAGCGGGGAATAAAAATTTGTTCAGAGTAAAAAAAAAGTGGTTAGTCACTCTTGAGAAGCTCTTTGATCATAATGATGTTCCCAAAAATATGTTGTCAAATTCACCTGTGGAAAATATTGAAATCTGTAACATCGTAAGTTCTGAAGAAATCAAAAATGTTAAAATTTATGCATCCCTGTCAATGTAAGCCAAAGATAAATATTTAGCCCTCCTTGGAGCCTACAAAAAAGTTTTTTTCCTAGTCTTATAATGAACTAAAAACATATGATACATATTTTATTGAACATAAAATTCCATTAAAACCATAGGCAAAATATTTCAAGAAAAAATGAGGAGAATTAATCTTGCCCTCCTTCCTTTAATTGAAAAAAACTGAAGAAGCTACTTGATGCTAAAATAATAGTTCCATTGAGATATTCTGATTGGGTAGCTAATCTAGTTTCAGTGAGAAAAAAGAACGGTTAAATTAGATTATGTGTGGATTTTAGGAATTTGAATAACTCTTCTCTGAAAGATAATTATCCATTACCCAAAATGCATCAATTGCTTCAAAAATTTTCACAAGCTAATAGAATTTCCATGTTAGATGGTTTTTCTAGGTATATTCAGATTATGGTTAGTCCAGAGGATAGAGAAAAGACTACATTCACAACTCCTTGGGGTAAATTCATGTATGCCCAGATGCCTTTTGGGTTAACTAACACTGGAGCTACATTTCAACGAGATATGGACTTAGCATTTGTAGGTAAGACCAATAAATTTTTTGCTATTTATCTAGATGATTTAACTATTTTTTCCAATTCCTACCAAAAGCATTTAAAGCATTTGAGAAAGGTTTTTGACAGGTGTAGAAAATTTTGGATTTCCCTTAATCCCAAGAAGTCTTTGTTTGCACTCCAAGAAGGAAAAATGCTCGGCCACATCCTTTCTAAAGAAGGAGAAGTCATTGATCCCAAAAGAGTCTTAGCTATACAGGCACTTATATTACCAAGGAATAAGAAGGAGATGTATGCTTTCCTTGGGAAAATTAATTTTTTAAGAAGGTTCATCCCTAATTATGTTGAAATAGTTAAGGATATAACAGATATGCTGAAAAAGAATAATGAAGTTAAATGGACTATTCATGCAAGGTATAAGTTTGATCAGATTAAAAAGGCCATTGGAGAAGCTCCCATTTTAGCCAGTCTAGATTACTCTGAACCATTTAGTCTCTTTTATTTTGCCTCTATAACTACCTTAGCTGTCGTTCTTTCACAAAAGAATAAAGATGGAGATGGCCAACCAATTTCCTTTTTTAGCAAAGACATGAGAGATCTTGAGATAAATTATTACATCATTGAAAAACAAGCCTACTCTTTAGTTCAAGCTCTCAAAGTCATTAGAGTCTATCTCCTCTACTCTTCTATTATTTCTTATGTACCTAATAGTGTTGTCAAAACTGTTTTAACTCAGCCTGATATTGATGGAAGGAGAGGGCAATGGATAAATAATATTTTAGAGTATGATATCATTATCAAGACTACCAAGCTGGTAAAAGGTCAAGGCCTGGCCAACCTCCTTGCTGAGTCCAATTCTAAGATGTTAGGGATAAATTCTATTTTTGAAATCCCAATTGAGAAGAATCCATAAGAACCTTATGAAATCCCAACAATGAAATCCTAACACAGGAGAATTCACAAGAACCTTCTGCATCAGATCAGTCAATTTTGATTCACATTGATGAAAAAATTGTATTATCATATTGGTACTATGATATTGTGAATTTTGTTAAAGAATTTGAATTTCCATATGAATTTACCAGGAACCAATTTAAAACATTGAAGTTCAAGGTTGTAAAATATTGTATTCTTAATGCACATCTGTATTTGAAGGATCCTCTTAACATCATTTTACTTTTCTTAACAGAAAATGAGAGAGAAGGGATGATTCAATGATCAATTTCATGTAGGTATTTGTGGAGGGCACTATGTTTGGAGGGCTACAACATATAAGGTTTTAAGTGCATGGTTTTATTGCCCTACTCTATTTGCACAAGTGGAAGCAAAGGTTATAAGTTTTACACAGTGTCAAATGTTTGCTAGAAAGAAAAGATTAGCAATGCTTCCATTCGTTCCAGTACTAGTCCAAGCACCTTTCCTTCAATGGGGATTGGATTTCATTGGTGAAATTCATCCTCCATCAAGCAGTCAACACAAATGGATATTAATTTCTATATATTACTTTACCAAATGGGTAGAGGTCATTCCATTTGGAAATGCAACTGATATTTTTGTTAACAAATTTATTGAAGAATACATATTGTCTAGATTTGGATGCCCCAAACAAATAGTGATAGACAATATAGAAACAATTATTAGTACCAAGATGATTGAGTTTTATCATAAATGTCAAGTCTTGTTGCATCATTCTACACCACACTATCCACAGGTAAATGGACTGGCAGAGTCCCCGAACAAAAGTTTGGTTAAAGTTATAAAGAAAACATTGGAGGATTAGAAAAGGAGTTGGGATAGTCATCTCATTTATGCACTTTGGTCGAATAGGATTTCACCAAAAATATCGACAGTTAAATCCCCTTTTCAGCTTATTTATGGTAAATAAGCTATATTTCCCACACATTTATCTTTTTTTGTCATGAAGTTTTTACAAGTGTCAAATGAAGAGCCTGATGATTTCTCTTGAAGAATAAATCAGATCATAGAACTAAATGAGGATAGAGATGAAGTTCATTACAAGCTTAAGAAATATTATGGTAAAATGGCAATCTTATTTGATAGGAAAGCCAGGGAAAGATATTTTAGGGAAAGTGATTTGGTACTAAGATGGGATGCTAGAAGAGAGGACAAAGCAAAACATGGCAAGTTTGACAACCTCTGGTTGGGACCTTTTAGCATTGTTGAGGTTAAGGGTAATAACACTTTCATCCTACAAAATTTGGAGCAACAATATTCTTCATTGTCTATCAATGGAAAATTCTTGAAGCACTGCATTCAGTATTGAGAGGTTTCCATTCATTCATCATTGTATAATCTCAGAAAGTTTATTTTACATGTAGTGTGTATTTGTTTAAGCAAGGACCCCATTAGCCCAAGGAGAAGGCACATGGATCTAAAAGTTCTTTGCAACCTAAAAAAGGAAGTAGTCCCCAGTTGGAGCCAATGTTGTAACATGCTTTATTTTTTATAAGTTATATTTTATTTATTAAAGAGGGTATGAAATAATAAAGAATAAAAATGGAAATATGAAAAAATAGAAAATAAAAAAAAGAGATGAAATAAAACCCCATCAAAAGCAAAGAAAAATTTGTATAAGTGTTCTTGTTTAAATGCCAATTCATAAAAATAAATTGCATTGTAATAAATTAAGGCTTTTGTATGTAGCTTGTTTAATGTCGTTGTCTTTTCTTCTGATTTGAATCATATAGTTTAATCTTGATCAAATCAATTAAATTTATGTTTTAGATTAGAGAATAAGTTCACCAAACTATTTAATCTTCGTAGAACATTATTAAATAGGTTAGAATAGAATAAATATGGCCTAATATGCTCAAAATTTGGCCAAATATGTATTAGATTAGGATTATAAGAAAATTAGGAAAAATAATGTCTGCTAGTCCAAATGCCCCAAAAAGTTATATTAAGATTTGATTAGGATTTAATTACCTTTAATTGGTGATTAATTTTTATGTAAATAAACAGTGCAAAGATTTTTATTCAAAGTCAAAAAAGGACAAAATTGTTTTGTCGTGAAGCACTAAGAGTTGAACATAATTGGACGGTGATCCACTTCCCCACCTAGATCAACAGTGTGGAAGCCATTTCTTACCCCCTCACTACGTTATGTAATAACGGTAGGGGGGTCTAAAAAGCAGTTTCATTCCCGCGGGGCCCTCACTATGTGTCACCTCCTCCACACTTCATACCCCCCTCTCTCATTACCACTTACCACCACCTCCCCTTCGAAATCCGCTAATGGTAAATATTTTTCCTACACCTTTCAATATCACACCAAGGGTAATATCCTTCTCGCGCCTTTTGTTCGCAACCATTACATGTCATGTGTTCCTATCCATTTTCGTTCATCTACTATCCATTCCTCCCATTATTATTCTTTCCTTTGCATTAATGTGAATCCTTCCATTCAGCAATGGGCTTCCTATAACAGTTAAGTTATCCCAGTAATAAAGAATTCCCTCACCCTCGTTGTGCCATTTATTTTCTATAAATCCTCTTATATCTTGATTCATTGTTTCATACAATCACTTTTTCCTGTTTTTATTCTACGCCACTGCTGAGCATACTACTAGAACACATCACCTTGAGGTATTTGTATCCCTATTTTCTGTTATCTTTTCATTAAAATTCTATAATCATGGCTCCTAAGAGAAAATATTAGCCATATTCTAGTTCATGTTCATTATAGGAAAACCCAAAGGCCTTTAATGCCTTAAACCTAGATCATATTCCATTGACTGACCAGTTCTTCAAAATCACAAACACAGAGTGTGAATTCGACATGTTTGAATTGCAAAATTGGCTAAAACAGACCTCTATTGACTCTGAAGATGAAATCAATCTTATGCACCTCAAAAATGTCCATGTTTTCATCATGCAATATCATCATTCATACCCTAAAACCCTAGGTCTTTAACCCGTTCCGTACCCTAATTTCATCAACTTGCCGCCAAATCACATTCTATGTCTTGTGGTTGAATATCATTAGTTTTATTAGATTTTCTATGATTAAAGATGATTATGCATGATTTACTAATGACGGTTTCGCTAAGCTCATTTTCGCAGGGTTCTATCGCCAAGTTTCTGTAGAAGCCAGTAGAGTATGGAAATCGCCAATTGGAGATTTTGACACTTTCGGCATGTTTCCAAAGAAATCGAGAGAGGTTATTGTCAAAAATTATATTTTAATACCTTTCCATAACTTGGATTCCACCCAGGTCACTCATGTCGGTCTCAAGAAGGAAATTCATAAATTTGCCAAATCTGCAATAATTTTCAAACTTCCAATTTTGGCTTCATTTTTTGTGCCAATGCAAGTGAATGAAGAAAATATGGAACATGGGTTTTGGTCCCAGTATAGCCAATTTACTAACACTAAAATAGTTTTCTAAAATTCCTTACAGTTTTGGAGATATACAGAGTTCTCTGAGGCCAATTTATATAAAATGTCCAGATTTGTACTTAACAGTGAAATTCGGATTTCCATATTTTTATGCCACAGTTACGGTTTAATAAGTTCTTGTCCTCCATCCTTGAATTGATCAACATCGACATAAATCATTAGCTATTTGAAATCCATCTAGAGAATTCAAACATGGGATGAATTTGTTTGTAATTAATCTACAACATGTATAAAAGCAGAGAAATAAGCATAAGAAAGGAGGGAGAGAACAAATGTTGAAGTGGTTACTGTGTATTGCATGAATTATTTTTAATTGAAATGTTTATAGTGGTTCTACCTTGAATTTGAATTGAACTTTTGGTGATTTTTTGGTGAACAAGTTGATTGTGATCTAAATCTCTTATCTGATGTAAGTTAGCTAGCTCCGAGGTGCAGTTGGGCCCACCCATCTAGATTTGGAATTGTACATTGCATAGTAACTTTGCGTGTTAGTTACAGTTGATATGTCCATTCTCTGCAATTTAATATCAGTTTGGTTTGCTGCATGAGAATTATCTTAGTTCAGTTGATTATAATATGCAAATGTGTTGATGCCTTTAAAACCCCTTTGCTTTAATAATTCACAACTAAATCTCTCATGTGATTCTCATTATGCTCTCAGAAAAAAGTCATACTCTACTCATAAAATTTTGCATCGTATTGATCTTCAATTGACATAGATGGGTGTGGAATCTATCAAACCACATGTTCATTTAATGATTGATAAGAGTTTGTTATCCATTGACAGTGTCGAAATCACTTTCAAATACTTAAATTGAATAGCATATTCAGGGATCAAGGATGAATGTGATTTGAGTTAGTTTAAAGTGAGAATAGTCTATTTCCAAATCATTTCTTTCATTTCCTCTAATAGCTGGATCAATTGACTCTCTGTTGGATTGTTTTTGCAGGTAATGTGACATAAGGAAATACTTGTTGATTGTTTGAACACTGTGATTGGCATAAACATGGTTTGATTTTAAGTTAATTGGATTAATGATTAAGTTATCTGCATAAATGTATATACAAGCAAAACATTGATTTCAGAGTAGTGATTTGAATGATTGTTATAGTTTCAGTCAACTTTCACTTGGCAAATAGATTTCTCAACTGTAGATTGTGTGGGTTAAACTCAGAATGTAAAAAGGGTGTTTAGTGTGATTAGTTGGTAAAGCAATCTCATTAGTTTAGGTTGAATTATTGATTCCCCTGTTTTGAGTGATAGTTAATTTCATTAGTTTCATTTGACTATTTATTTCCCCTATTTCGTGCTTCATTATATTTGTCATAATTTAAATGTCTGGTTGAATGTCAACAGTAGTACATTGATTTTGAATAGGGTTACTCACTGTTTGGAGATCAATACGATTGTAGGGTGATTTAGAGTACAGTTCCTCAGAATTAATTGTTTGATTGCCATGTTTTAATGCTTGAAACTGTTCTCATTGCTATGATCAATTAAGGACTTGGATGTAGTTTGGATTGAGAATACAAATTCAAGTTGGTAAGCCAAGAGTGAAACAGAGTGCCCAGTTGAGTACTTAACTTCAAGATCTTTGGTGTGATGAGCTAGTAGAGTAATGAGTCGTTAAGTACAAATTGAGTTTTTAAGCTAGAATTGGATTGGCATTATCAATATGAGTCTTTATTTCCTTTGAGTGTAGATTGTAGGAATTATAATCAAAAATTGATTGATTGGATTGATTCTATTTCCTTTGAGTGTAGATTGTAGGAATTATAATCAGAAATTGATTGATTGGATTGATTAAGTCTTGTGTGATTAGATATTCTTTCTCATAATTTAAAATTAGTGGTAAAGAGTCTAGTAGTCTGTTAAGTTCATATTTCAGTCCTAGGTTAAGTGTGTAAAGGTTTTTGGAAGTCTTTTAGATTAAATTTGATTGTTGAGTCTTCTTTTGTTAGCTAGATGTTTGATTTATTTTAAGATTTCAAGAATTAGTATATTTTACCCAGTTGATCATCATAAGGAAACATTAAAACTCTGACCTAGAACTAAATGAAGGAAGTGTTAGGCAACTCATGTTTACGAGCCTGGATTGACAATTAAATATTAGGAGGATTAATTATCAACTAAAACACCCAATACAATCTATGGGAATCCCTTTTTCCCCTGTATATGTTTCCTCAAACCCATCCTCTTCTTGGTCTAGTCATGTGGTGCGAAGCTATGTATAACCCTTTGTAGAGAACTGTGGTAGCTTAGAATGGAGACATTCTAATATTTATCACTCCAAAAATTATCAACAAAATGCTTTTGATCCCTGAAAATAATTCCCTAAGATTTTTCTCTAAATTATGTTGTTTTACTGGACCTATATCATCATCTTACTTTCCCTCAAAGACCTCAGACCTTTGAGATCTTTCTCCCATAAGATTCTGAACTACCTAGAAAGGATGCTCCCTATTGAGCATCCATGTTCCCTGAGAGAGATAAACACATCATTTCCCTAGTTTCTTGCTTGTTAGGCTACCGAGCATATCAATGGGTATATGAATCTATCTTAGGTTATCTATCCATTTTCTCTAAAGAAAACAAACTTTCCTTCATGTATAACTACAATCAATTTTTGGTTGTGAGTACGCATGAACAACTGATGAAAATCACTACTGAAGGAGTGTTTAAATATTCCTATGTGCTAGTAGATATGATTATTTTTCAGCGGGGAGATAGGTTACCTATTGTTCCACACAAGTAGGATGATCAGCAATTGAATCAAGTAGATGCATAGTGGACCTCATTGATCAGAAGGAACTCAACTGAGTTCAAATTTTTAGACTTTGTTGACTATTTCATTCACCTAGTTGCGTAGCTTCTTGGCAACTAGAGTGAGCCCAGGATCAATCTAGAAATAAAAAGGTTCATGTACCTCAATGATCAAGCTAGAATAGGAGACTGGTATCTTTACCAGAATTATACAAAGATTAGCATATATGGCTGTGAATTGGCTCCATATAAGTTACCCAAATTTGTTCCAATGAGAATTTTCTCTCTGGAATATATTAGGGAAATGATTAATATGGATGCAATTCATTTTATTTCAAGGAAGAGAAAATATCATTTTAAGATCAAGTCACATGTACGAAATTCATTTTTAATACAATATCAGTAGGTATTGAAGTAGATGCAATCTTCAACCAAATGGGTTTTCAACCTAGTTTCACCTAGTCTTATGACCATTCAGTATTGTTTCCAATTTAAAGGTGGAAATAAAAACCACATCTTACAATCATACACCAACACCAGAGATTTAGAAGTACAGGAATCAAGAACAATGGGAAGAGAATACACTTCAGGAAGCAGAAGAACATATTTTACCTCCTACTCTCGAGACTCCTACTTCTCAAACCAAGTAGGACAATAGGCCCAAAGAAGGATCTTCATCATCAGCCATAGGTGAAAAGGAATTCATTCATTATCAAAATAAATCAAGGACTAACTCCAAAGGGACTACTATTACTCTTGGTCAGAAGGAACCTATAATCATCAATTTGGATGATTCACAGGTTTCTACAAGGACAGAAGAAGCTACAATAACTACTCCATCTTCCTCTTCAATTCCATAGAAATTATTAGAGATCACTCATTCTCTAGGAGTAAGTGAGCATGAGGAGTCAAACATATTCTTTAATTTCCTTGAAATTAAGTAGAAGAATGAATCCTCAAAGGAAAATGTATAACCTCAGTTTTCGAAATAGACATCTACTTCACAAAACAGGTTATTGACAACTTTTGACAATGAGAAAGACAAGATGCAAATGGCATGACTTCAAGCCTAAGTGTCATTTTGTTAGCGTCAAACCCTAACCCCTTTATTTATATAATAAACCCAGTACGGTCAATTCATATTCATAGTTATTTAAGGAGTCAATAAAGCCCGTACTAATAATTGTAAGTGGTTGACCCGCATTTAAGAAAGGGACCAAAATTAGTTGCAATGGGCCATAATTAAAGTGGTTAATCCTTGTTATGCATCCTTAAGTAGAAGAATGAATCCTTAAAGGAAAATGTATAACCTCAGTTTTCGAAATAGACATCTACTTCACAAAACAGGTTATTGACAACTTTTGACAGTGAGAAAGACAAGATGCAAATGGCATGACTTCAAGCCTAAGTGTCATTTTGTTAGCGTCAAACCCTAACCCCTTTATTTATATAATAAACCCAGTAGGGTCAATTCATATTCATAGTTATTTAAGGAGTCAATAAAGCCCATATTAATAATTGTAAGTGGTTGACCCGCATTTAAGAAAGGGACCACAATTAGTTGCAATGGGCCATAATTAAAGTGGTTAATCCTTGTTATGAAAAGGACCACTAGTCATTAGGTTGTTGAAGGTCATTTAGCTATAAATAGTCATAGTTAGTTTTGGGAACGGGATCCCCCAGGACAGTTTTGGGGCCAAAAGCCCAAGTTTTGGGTCAAATTTTGTAATAAAGTTGTAAGGTCTCTACATTTTGTGGTCACGTAGTGTGAAGGTGTCATGAGTCATAAAGGGTTGTTTTCCATTATTTTGTAAAGTATAAAGTGAGTTGTAAGGAGATACCCATGGTCTGTGGACCATGGGATTCTATAAGAAGAGCTAAGTAAGTAAGCTCTAAGTAGCTTTAGAAGTAAGAAGTCTTGAGCGATAAGGAGGAAGTCCTTAGAGAAGTCTAAGTTTTAGGCCATAGCCTAGGTAGTGGCTCTGTAGAGTGCACAGAGGCCTAGGGTGAAGGTCTGTAGCTGAGTGCATAGACCCCTACAGCTATGTGCATAGGGTGGTTAGAGTCTGTAATCATCTAAAGATAACAATAAAGAGAAGCATTCTAAAAATTATGTGTCTTTGCTTCCTGTTAATGCACTTTGTGATATTGTGTATGAATTTTATTTACAATGTTTATGTGATGCGCAAATGTATGTAATCACATTGGTTAATTGAATGCAAGTAAGGATATCTTCTTCTGTGGTGCTAACAATGATTGTTCAATAAGATAAGTAAGACACTTAAGATAATTGGGGAATCTGCATAATACGATGCCCTAGCAACGTGAAAGTACCTAAACTGTAGGTTAGGGCTATGCGAAGGTCAATATTACCCCTTTGCGAAGATACTGAAGGGTGGAATAAAGGGTTAGACTAACAGAGCCTAGAACATAGTGACCTGTGTGGAAGTAGGAACAAAAGGAATTAACCGACATAACGACCATCTTGGGGTGCCAAAACTTGGTTCCAGCATGACCCCATATTGCTTCGGGTGAGACTTTAGTCTGTGTTCCATGGGCTGATGCCAAATGGGCCAATAGTGTAGGGATTTGTTTGGGTAAATAACATTGAACCTTGGTTAGGCCCCACACAGCCAACAATGGTTATATTGTCAGGACTGAAATCTACATAAGTGATGTGTGATGTCGTATCACTAGAATCCAACTAAGAAAGAGATTGGAGACTAGTTGGATAGGAAGATCCATGAATTCATAGCACAGGAGAATAGAAACCCATGGCTGACAAAGGAATAGTGGCTGGACAGGTACCTATATATAGAAATCCACGATATATTTTTATGTTCCTTTCAGGTTGAGCTATACTAGTGGATCGTAAAGCTAGCAGATAGCCAAGGAAGGTGCAGACTTTACGGTTCTATTGTCTGGACCATAGAGTTAGTACATATATTGGAAGCATCTGAGGATAAGATCGTTCGTGCTATCGATCATTGGCTCAATCGCATCATAGGAGGATTTGTGACTGAACTCACAGTCGATACCTTAATTAGCTACAGCGAGGTAGAGTGACGCTTTTTCAAAGGTCCATGAGGTAAGTACTTGAATTCTTTGAATACCTAGTGTAAGATGTTACTTTGCAAAAAGTGGGTTATGCAGCTACCTTCATGTTCGGAGCTACGCAAAGTGGAAAGACTTACAGGAATGAAGGAATAAAAGGTCCTGAATATATTCCATTGATTTCACCTCCACTGGGAGATGAAGAGGGAGTAGCACAGGCTTCTCTGCGAAGTGTTATTCAGTTAATAATACAAGGATTCCTGCGACTACCACCTCCACCCACACCACCTCCAACTTCACCACCATCACTTGCGACTTCACCCATACCGCCTCCACCTCCATTGTAGTTCAACATGGCAAATTCAATGAAGCCTTTGTTTAAAGGCTTGGGAAATGAGGACCTAGACCAGTTCTGGTTCATCGTGAAAGCTGTATGGGAATCTCAGGGCGTCACGGATGATCACATGAAGAAGGAAACATTGGTTAGTGCTTTGTAGGATCACACACTAACCTAGTACATCAAGTACTCTAATGATAACCCAGGGCTAGGGTGGCAGATATTCAGACTGCGCTGAATAAAGAATTCAGTAGGCCTAAATCCAAGGCACAATCAATTATGGGGTTCAAGGAAAGTGAAATTAAACCAAGTGAGACACCTTGGGAATTAGATTACAGGTTGAAGTGTAAAATCTGCAAAGCTAATATGAACTTAACATATGGACAACACTATGAATGGTTGGCTTCGCTCCTGCCATACCTAAGGTTTGCGCTGTCACAATAGAAGATAACGACTCAGGCAGAGGCCTTGGAGATTGCAATGAGACTGCATGAAACATCAATGCAGGATCTGAATCTGGGGGTTTAGTAGATCCATGTGCAGTTGCAAAATCTCTACCTTGAAATGCAAAGTTTGAAGCAGGACAGAACAGTTCAACCAGAGGTGCATAAAGAGGTATGGTGCCTGAAATGCAAGGGTTAGGGGCATGACAAAGTCCATTGCTCGGTATTTGTGAACTATATTGTAGGAGGGGGACTGATGCCTTTGAGGCTGAAAGCTCAAGCAGGACTAAGCGCGGGCCCTACGTTGTGGTGTGCTATATGTCAGGTAGCAAGAAAACATACAACAGATAACTATCATTTGTTGTAGAAGTTTATACAAACACCACAACAACTATTCTGCAACTTCTATAGGTTGATAGGGCATGATGAGCACAATTGCATAAGCTATGAATTGATGACGGATAGAACACCCTCCTATAGGGTTCAGGTAGAAACGCGGCCCCCTGACCAGAGCACAAGGATGGAGTGAATAGGCTTTTAGGGGCTTGGACGAGGCCAAGGCAGAGGAGGACTTGACAAAGGTTGGGTACAACTAATCTGCTACAATTGTGGAGGACCAGGACACTACGCCAGTGATTTCACTAACCCAACATGTCCATCGTGCAAATATTACATTCTGTTTGATCATGAAACGAAGCATTGTCCTACACTAATAGCGAGGATACGCGAAAAAGGGGCACTACCACTTCATCTGACTCAAAACCTGCAGATGATGAGGTTTGAGCCTCGTGAAGAGGATCTAAATGTGAAGATAGTGCTCTGAAGTAGAATTGCAATAGGGGATGATAAGGGGAAACAGTCCAAAGAATCTCCATGGATTCACAAAGCTCTAGCTAAGGAGGTTGAATTTGATTTGGAGTGTACACATGAAACATTCATAGAAGCAAAGAAGAGCTTTGTTGAGGCCTCCACCTCAGGGAGAAAGGATAAGCCTAATTAGGAGATAGACCCTTCTATGCTTACGACCTTTCTAGAGACCTGCATGAAGTTGTAGAACTATAGCAAGGCTGTGAGGGGATTATAGGAGCTTATAAATAGATGTGTCATAAACACTCTAGGTGAACTACGCATGGTACGAAAGATTGGTAAACATAAAACAAAGATAGGACGAGAGATGAGGCTGACCGCACATACAGGAGAATACAAAATGGATCAGGTTATTTTGGATCTGGGGTTAGATGCAAACATCCTATTGAAGCAGACTTGGGAACGAATGGGAAGACCCACACTGCAGTGGTCTCTGATTAAGCTAAGGATGAAAAATCAACAAAATATCATCCCCATGGGGCAGCTCCAATGGGCGACTTTAGATATTGAAGGCGCAAGTGCCTTGGTTGACTTTGAGGTAATAGAAATTATGGATGACAACAACCCCTACCTTGCACTCCTTCACATTGATTGGGCTACTGATATGAAGGGGGTAATCAACCTAAAGATGGAAAACATGATATTTGAGAAGAAATCGCTCCACGTAATAGTACCCCTAAATCCTGCTGAAGGATCGCACTATACTGAACCAGTCTACGATTATGAGAGTGATGACAATCTAGACTATATCTATAAGATAACAATGTTAGACCAATATTGGGTGAATCCAATAGTGGATGGATGAATTACATGGGATCGCGAGAGTTCCTGCACCTCAAACTCTAATAAAGAATCAGAGCGCTGGAAGAATCGGTTAAATGAAGTAACCACACTAAGTTGTAACATAATGACCTAGTCGCTACGCTGTGTGTCGACAGAGGTAAGAAATATGGCCACTTATGATGGCTTGAATGGTGCAGATATATTTTTGGATGCATTTGAGAGGGAGGTACCATAGAAGTAGTGCTTCTAGGCTTTGGACTGGGCACTGGGCACTATGCCCACAAGATGGTGGGGTATGCACAAGGGTACTTTTGATGATTGGTGCAAATGTAGGAGGATGGTGAGAACATGCTTTCGGAATCTAAAGGTATGAATGATAGACAAGTATGATGGGAAGGATGATCCGCATGCGCACTTGGCCAAATGGGCTCAGGCTTATGGAGCAAAGCCCCAACCTGAATGGGTGCACTTATTCTGTCACACCTTGGACATCATCCTGATGAACTGGTACTTAGAAACAAAGTTCCACCATGGTATAGGGGAATGTGATATTCTATGCTAGGGATTCATAATGACATTCAGCTTTGAAGAGGTTTGACTGTATTGAAAAGGCACTACAAGAAGTGGAAGTAGCAAATTTTAGGATACCGCAGGATCCTTTGGACCTAATTCAACCCGATTGGACTACTTAGTTGAGTCATGCGCTGGAATGCTATAAGGTAACCATTGAAGAAGAAGATGAGGATCTATGAAAGATTAACATCCCTGAAATAGAAGGTCACCACGAGGTTGAAGGACCGCAGGTTGAGAATCCTGATATAGTCGTGCCACTGAAAACGAAACTGATAAATATTCGTATGGACGCAGAGCCCAAATTCGCAAATATTGGATATTACTAGGATGATGTGATAGTGGTTAAGTTCGTTGAATTTCTCTACGAATACTAGGATTTATTCCCTACCAAGTTCATCGATCTAAAAGGGATAATCGGAGACCTGGGTGTTATGAATATCACGTTGAAGCCCAACACGAAGCCAGTTAAGAAAATACCTTACAGTCTCAATTTGAAGTATAAGGAGAAGGCCCACCTAGAGCTAGACAGGATGCTCGCAGTAAGCATCATTGAGCCTATAGAAGAATCTTATTGGGTAAGCCCAATGGTGGTATAGGAAAAGAAGTAGAAGGATGAAATAAGGATATGCATATATCTCAAGAAGTTGAATGATGCTTGTGCACATGATCATTTCCCGACTTAGTTCACTGATGAAGTGTTGGACAATGCAGGTGGTCAGGAAGCATATTCCTTCAATGATGGGTTCTCTAGGTACCTTCAAATCAAAATCGCGCCGGAGGATAGGAGCAAGATGACCTTCGTGATTGAGTGAGGTTGTTTTCAGTACACTATAATGCCTTTCAGATTGAAGAATGCACCTGTGATTTTCTCGCGTGTAGTCATTGCAACATTCAAGGATTTTATTCATAAGTTCCTGGAAGTGTACTTCGATGACTAGAATATGTTTGGGCTGGTGAAATTCCATGTGGCAAGTTTGTACATGATTCTAGATACTTGTCAAATATACCAAATTGTGCTCAATCTGAACAAATTTCTGTTTTGTGTTCCTTTTGGGACCTGTTAACACTCCAAGAAACTCTCCTAGGTTGTAGTTCTGAGATGCCTAGTAACATATAATCTTCAATATTGTTCTCAGAAATATTGGAATAAATGATGGTTTGGATGAAGTCAGTTAACCATTTCAGCTCTATTCTCACTCAAGACATGCATGAACACTCTCACCAATACAATGTTTTAGACCAGTAATGCTCAATAATTTATAGATTCAATGAATAGATGGAGAATAATGACTATACCAACAGATTGCATACATAAAAATGAATGAATGGCTAGCTATAGGTAGCAAAAGAGAATACTGACTGTACTGGGAGATGCATATATGACCACATATAAATGCCTATCTAAATGCAACAAAGAATCTTGCAAGTCTAATTTATCAAAGCAAAGATAAGATAACAATTATCTGGCCTTAGACACAAAAGGAAACATGAACAAATTGTTCATGTGCAAGCATAGAATAACAAAAATAATGGAAATTGAACACATAATAGCAAAAGAAGCTTATATTGTTAGAATGAAGATGAGAATCTTAAAGAAACAGAGGAGGAACAATCTCTAGAAGTTGAACCTGTATTACATCTTACTTTCAGCTATTTATAGCCTGTTTATAATGCTCCCAAGCTCTAAGAGGCTCAGAGTCTTAATCTTGTCTGATTTGTCCCTTAACTATTACATTCCCTCTATGGGCAAGCATGGCTAAGAGGGTTTCACCTTTTGATACCAGAGTAACAACTTTCAGATATTTTGGGTGGTTTGTTGCGCTGTTTAGGAGTTCTCCCATGCCAAAGATACCCCAACAATCATTCTATTTTCTATGGCTGTGTTGCATTGTATATTGATGCTCCATGATCATTTGTTGCTTTGGGGGTGAGCTACGCGTGTTGTGGCTCTTTCTATTCCCCTTCCTGCCTCTGTCCCTATCTCCCAACCTCTATTAGATAATGGGAAAGGGTCTTTGGGCCTGTGTAATCCCTTAAACATTTATAAATGTGTGTTTTTCTATTATGTACAAAAAACGTTGCATATAGCAAGAAACCCACCCATTTCTACTTTTTAGGACCTTAAACAGTCCTTAAACGTGGATTTCTTTATCTATTGGGTCTGCCCTTGGGTCATTTTCACCTGTCGTACTTGGCCTATTCTATGATTCCCTTTGTATTTTGTAAATACATAAAAATTGTGAAAAAACATTGAAAAACAACTTTCCACGAATTTCAAATATGATATATTTTCATTGCGAAAACCCATCAGGTCAGGATTCCATTGCTACCACATTGCTTAAGGCTTCCTTTGTATTTCATTTAAACAACGGAAATACAAAAAACAATTAAAAAAATAGGCTCTGGTGGATTTGAAAGATTATAAAATTTCATTCCCAAACCCTTTCGGGTTTGGGCTTCATTGCAATTGGTGCTGCCCTGGCTCCTTTGTATTTCGTTGTATAATAAATATACATGAAAAATGCATTAAAACGAGGCTTTGGCATAGACCTTAAATATTATAAGAAATCATTTATAATGTCGTTGGGTCTGGCCCGTCGGGTCACATGCGTATATATGTAAAGGCCCCGGCCCTTTGGTTTCCACCGATAGCGATCTGGCGATGTAACATGGGTCATTTATTTGCATGCCCGATCAACAGTCCATGTTGAATCGTTGATTGTAATCGCTCATTTCACATAACCTGCACTGATACCTCCGCTGGTACTCCTGCCGATGTGACCTGTCGATAGTGATCATCAGTGATCGATGATCGATGGTGTCTTGCGCTGATTGTCACTACCTGCGACCATTGATTATAGATTTTCCACTTAGATCTAGGTCGTTTATCATCCAGATCTAACAAAAGTTGTGCATTCTTGAGTTTTAAGCATATGAGAATAGTTTTTTTGTGATTTTGAAGTGTTTCAGCCTCCCGATAGTGTATTTTTTCCCTTCCAAGGGCTCTCCTCCCTCGCTTATTTCAATATTTGGATGATCTTAAGAATTTTTTAAGACTTAGGGAGTGCTTTGGAGCATATTTGGATTCATTTGCATGATTTTAAGCAAAATTTGGAGACTTTGGGAGTGTTTTGGATCCATTTTTGGGTCAAACACCTCCAAGACTAACATTGGCTTCTTCTTGGGATGAAATCCTCCCTGTGAGGTTTCAAGAACTACAGGACAATGCCTTTCCTATAAAAAAACAAGATAAAATCTTCCTCCTAGTGTTGCATTTGGCATGGAGTCTATTTACCATGAAATAAAAACTTGAAAACAACATATTTACAATACCAAGGCTTCAAATCCTTAACTAAAATAAAGTTCAAAGAATAGCACATTGAATGGGCCATCAAAAACATTTCCTCCTTCCTTTGATGCATTCCTTTTGAGAAAATAGTCACCAAACTGAAAATTGACCCTTTTTACCTTTCTATGAAAGGTTTCCTTCTCTTGGTCAATGTGCATATAGGCCAATTCATCAAAGACTTGCAAAAGCCTATTGATTTAATTCTCTACTTCAAAAACTTTCCAGCATTTGACATTATCAGGCAGAGATGGTCTATATTTCACCTGATCTCTATATGCTTTCAGCCTTAGATGTTTTTCTTGGAAGGTTTTGTACACCTGCCTAATGATAAGGTCTGCTTCACACTCTTTTGTGTCATTTGTGACCTAAAAAGTTAATATAAAAGATGAAACAATGTATTCCTTTGTAGGGGACACAAGGACTTCACCTATTCCTACAACTTCCTTAGAGAAAACCCCATCAAAGAACATGTCCCAAATCTGTGGGCCTTCTTCCTCTATGATCTAGAAAATTGGTATTTTAAGTTGTGTAGAGGCCAACTGATAAGGCTTGGTAATGTCAAGACTGGGATTATCCATGACAGCCTTGGGCATTGGATTATGGTTGGCTCTAGTGTCCAAAAGGAAATTATGAAGGATTTCATCATCAATAGTCAGAAAGACATAGAATGATGGGGAGTTTTCTTCACAATTTTCACTCATTGGTCTGAGAATAATAGTTGGTTGGTCATCTTGTAGATTTACATAGTTAGTGGAAGCTTGGATCACATTAGGCTCAAGAGCCTCAAGGGTGGATTCTTTGAAGGATTCATTCTTCATTAGTTCAATCAAAGGCATAGGTATTCTTGGCTTCTGAATTTCTGATTGGAAACTGAAATAACAAGGGGACTTGTCAAGGCCTCTTACCTCTATGGCTAGAGCTTTGAGGATGACAGGATCAACTGTTGGTTGCTTCTACTTATTAGATTGCTATTCTGCAGGGATAGTAGCTTTATGAGCAAGAGTTTCATTGGCATTATTCTTCTTTGACTTCAGATTATATCTTTGCTGATCTTCATTTTGTGGAATAGCTTCACTGTCCCACCCTTGGTTGATCTGGTCATTGAATAATGACTTCTCATAGGAAGCTTTGGTTAAAAAAGTAGCATTTCCTTTGTCTTCCGAATAATGGATCTCATCATCTTCTTCAAACTGCTATTCTTCCATGACTGCATTTTGAAAAGGGGTCTTCACCCTTTGGTCTTCATTGGCATCTTTCTTTTTTGCAACATCTACAACTGCTCATTTGCTCTTCTATATGGATTTGAATTTGGAGGAGAAAAGGTATTAGGAACCCTTCCTCTCCCAGAATGCTGCTCAACCTTTACTTTGGAAACTTCTGAGGCTAATGACTCTATCATCTTGGCGATTTTATCAATCTTGGGATATGAAGATGATGAAGGCTCACCTCTCTATCTCCTTCTATCAACATTACCTTTGAGCTTTTTTGCAGCCATGATGTTTGATTCTACTTCCAAGGCTACAGCTTCCATATCAGCCAAAGAAACACATCACCTCTCCCTCAACACTAAACAGAAGTTAGAATCAAAGGTGATGGCATAGATGAGTCTAGTAGAGTTAGTGGTGGGTTTCACTTCAGCTGGTATCTTGTTGTACACGTGGTTAAATATCTTATTAAAATCAGACAACAACTCACCATTTTTCCTCTGTAAGTTCCCAAACATAGTGTGGTAGTAAAGGAGATCCTTCTTATCCCCACAATGCTTTAGGATTGCATCATCTAAGGCCTTAATATTTGCTATAGATGCTGGGGTTGATTCCCTGAGCCATTTTCTAGCCTATCCATCTAGGCTTTGGACAAAGACTCGCATCCAGACATCATCTTCACTAATGTCCAGGTTATCATCATAGCTATAAAATGACTCAAGATGTTCTTCAGCTGAAACACCTTCAATTCCAGTGAACTTAGGCATATACTTCTGATATTCTCTAGTAGGCATAGCATTCAAAGTAGTGGGCAACATTAGAGGCCCAGACTTAGCTGCTACAATTCTTTCCATTTTGGTGGGTGCTTGTGGACCTGCCATAGTTGTGGTCGCTAAAAGAGTACTGGCAGTCTGAATGATAGAGGGATGAGGAGTGACTGATAGGACTAAAGGAGTATGATGGATATGAGGTGAGGTTTCCTTTGGGCATACAACAAAAGGAAAACCTAAATAATAAGGAGCTTTATGAATCTCTAAGAGTTTTTCTTCACTGCTAGTATTAGAAGCTATACTCTCAACATATATTTGTTCTATTACAGACCTTTCTTAAAGAGATATAAGAGATTGTTTAGGTTTACCTAAACCTGATGCTCCTTTCTAAAATACCTTTATTTCTTTGATGATCTTTTTAAGGTCAGGGACTGTGTCAGCTTGTAGCTTCTAAGGATTTCTCCAAGTATGCCTCACAAACTGAGCTAGAACTAAGATGTGGAGTTGCCAAGAGGTTCGACCTCTAGTAGAGTCGCCAGATAGATGATTACAACAAAGAATGTGCCTAGAATTTGTCTATCATCAAAGATGGATCTATGTCATTTCCCACAGATGTTAAGCTTTAGTTTCCTCTCCCCAGCAATAATGCTAATTATGTTAACACTCCAAGAAACTCTCCTAGGTTACAACTCAGAGATGTCTTGTAACATATAATCTTCAATATTTTTCTCATAATTATTGGAATAAATGATGGTTTTGATCAAGTTAGATAACCATTTCATCTCTATTCTCACTGAAGACATGCTTGAATTCTCTCACCAATACAAGGCTTTAGACCACTAATGCTCAATAATTTATAGATTCAATGAATAGATGGAGAATACCGATTGTACCAACAGATTGCATACATAAACATAAATGAATGGCTAGCTACATGCATCAAAAGAGAATACTGACTATAACGATAGATGCATATATGACCACATATAAATGGCTAGCTACAGGAAACAAAGAAGCTTGCAAATCTAATTTATCAAAGAAGAGATAAGATGACAGTTATCTAGTCTTAGACACAAAATAAAACATGAACAAAATATTCATATGCAAGCATATAACAACAAAGAGAATGGACATTGAACATATAATAGAAAAATAAGCTTATATTGTTATAATGAAGATGAGAAGCTTGAAGAAACAGAGGAGGGACAAAATCCAGAAGTTGAACCTATATTACATCTTACTTTCAGTTATTTATAGCCTGTTTACAAAGCTCCTAAGATCTAAGAGGCTTGGAGTCTTAATCTTGTTTGATATGTCCATTAACTATTTGATTCCCTCTATGGGCAAGCATGGCTCGAAGGTTTTCACCTTCTGACAAAGGAGTGATAGCTTTTAGATATTTTGGGTGGTTTGTTGTGTTGTTTGGGATTTCTCCCATTCCAGAGATACCCCCACAATCATTCTATTTGTTCTGTTTGTGTTGCATTGTTTATTGATGCTCCATAATTATTTTTTGCTTTAGGGGTGAGCTATGCGTGTTGTGGCTCTTTCTATTCCCAGTTCGGCCTTTGTGTCCATCTCGTGGCCTCTATTAGATAATGGAAAGAGTGTATAGGCCTGTGTAATCCCTTAAACATTTATAAATGAGTGTTTTTCTATTAAATACAGAAAAAGCTGCATATAGCAAAAAACCTACCTATCTCTGCTTTTCAGAACCTTAAAAAGTCCTTAAACATGGCTTTCTTTATCTATCAGGTCTACCCTTGGGTCACTATTGCCTATCACACTCGGCCTATTCTATGATTCCCTCTGCATTTTGTAAATACATAAAAACTCTGAAAAACATTGAAAAATGGCTTTCCATGGATTTCAAATATGATATATTTTCATTCTAGAAACCCATCGGATCTAAGTTCCATCGCTACCGCATTGTGTCAAGCTTCCTTTGTGTTTCATTTAAACAACAAAAATACACAAAAGTATTAAAAAATGGGCTTTGGCAGATTTGAAAGATTATAAAATTTTATTCTCGAACCCTTTCGGGTGCAGCCTTCATCACAATTGGTGCTACACTAGCTCCTTTGTATTTCGTTGTATAATAAATATACATGAAAAATTCATTAAAGCAAGGCTTTGGCATGGACCTGAAATCTTATAAGAAATCATTTATCATGTTGTCAGTTCTGGCCCATCTGGTTGCCTGCATATAGATGTAAAGGCCCCACCCCTTTGGTTTCTAGCGATAGCGATTTGGCGATGTAACATGGGCCATCGATTTGCATGCACGATCGATGGTCCGCATTCAATCGCTGTCACAATCTCTCATTCCACACAACCTATGCCAATACCTCTACCAATACTTCCACTGATGCGATCCGCCGATAATGATCATCGTCGATTGTTGATCAACGATGTCTTGTGTTGATTGCCACTGCCTGCGACCATCGATTGTCGATTTGCCACTTAGATCTAGGTCATTGATCGGCCAGATCTAACTATTGTTGTGCATTCTTGAGTTTTAAGCCTACGATAATGGTTTTTTTATGATTTTGAAGTGTTTTAGCCTCTCGATAGTGCATTTCTACCCTTTCAAGGACTCTCCTCCCTCACTTGTTCTGATATTTGGATGATCTTAAGCTTTTTTGAAGACTTAGGAAGTGCTTTGAAGCATATTTGGATTCATTTGCATGATTTTAAGAAAAATTTGGAAACTTTGGGAGTGTTTTGGATCCATTTTTGGGCCAAATGCCTCCAAGGCTAACAGAACCCTACTGGGTCATGTGGTTTGCAGACAGGGATTGATGGTAGATCCCGCAAAGATCATGGTGATACTTAAATTAGAAGTGTCGAGGAGTGTGAAATAGTTGTGCGCTACCCTAAGACATATTGGATATTGTAGAAATTTTATCAAGGGCTATGCCCAAATCATTGCGCCTATGAAAAAGTTATTGAAAAAGGATGTCACATTCTGTTGGAATGAGGACTGTGAGAAAAGCTTGGATGTATTGAAAGAAAAGATGGTCAACGCACCGATTGGAAGAAGGAGATTCATGTACATGTCAATGCGTCATGTATAGCACTGGGAGCAGTACTGACACAGGTTTGTAGAGGATACTTGGACCATCCTATAGCATTTGGAAGTAGAAGGTTATCGAAGGCAGAGAAGAACTATTCCACCACCAAGCACGAAGGGTTAACCATGGTATACACACTCCATAAGTTTAGAAACTATTTGTTGGGTGGTTATTTCAAGATGTATACAGATCATTCCACATTGAAATACCTGGTCCATAAGCCTCTGTTGGGGGCGAGAATCTGTAGGTGGTTGTTATTGTTCTAGGAGTATGATTTTGAAGTTATTGTTAAGCCTAAATGACTAAACACATGACCAGACCATCTGTCGCGCATCGAAACAGGGGAAGACCCCATTAATTTGGAGGAAGGATTGCCTGACACGTAGCTATTTGTAGTGTGCATCGTAGATGGTCATTTTGAAGATATCATACACTTCCTAATAATGGGAACTATGCTGGAAGGATACAACTTCCAGCAGAAGAAGGAGTTAGTGGTGCACATGGCAAATTCTTCTGTCATTGTTGGGCATCTGTACAAAATGGGGTCTGATGAAACATTGCGATGATATGTACCAAAGTTTGAAAGGAGCAATATCTTCGCGGATGCTCATGGGGGCGCTGCAGGAGGACATTATGCAGGGAGGGTGACTGTGTAGAATATTATATGCACAGGGTTGTGGTGGTCAACCCTCCATTAGGTTTCAAAAGCTTACTGCAAAACATGTGATGTGTGTCAAAGGACTAGTAGGCCATCGCGAAGAGATGAGATACCTATAAATCCATAGATGACGTTACAACCCTTCGAAAAATGGGTGATAGATTTTGTGGGACCCATTCAGCCCCAAGGAAAGAAGACGGGAGCGAGGTACATTATCACTGCGACGAAGTATTTGACTTGATGGGTGGAGGCATAGCCTGTAAAGGATTGTATAGGCATGGCTGCTGCAAAGTTCCTCTTTGTGTATGTACTGATGCGATTTGGGTGTCCAAATATTTTGATGAGTGATCGGGGTACGCCCTTTTTGAATGAGACGATTAGCGTGTTGACAGAGCAATTTTAGGTATATCACTAGAAGAGCACGCCTTATCACCCATAGGCTAATGAGACCATGGAAGCATTCAATAAAGTGTTGGAATATGAATTTACCAAGGTTTGCAATGCTTAATGAGGTGATTGGGACCTACACATACTTGTAGTACTATGGGCCTATCAGACAACATGCAAGAAGTTGACTGGACAAACACCCTTTAGGCTTGTATATGGTGTTGAAGCAGTGATGCCCATGGAATACTTTATGTTAAGTCTGCACATAGCGGCACTAACGAGCATGACGGATCACAAAGCCTTGGAAGAGAGGCTCGCACAGCTGGCTGAGCCTGAGGAGGAAAGATTTCTAGATGGATTTCACCAATAGGTCCAAAGGCAGCACAAAAAAACATGGCATGATCAGCACATTAAACTACACACCTTTAAGGTAAATGACCTGGTTTTGTTATATGACAACAAGTTTGATAAATTTCCAAGGAATGCACTTGTTAGGGCCCTATGTTATTAAGGAGATTACCGATGGTGGATTAGTTTAGTTGGTAAAATTGAATGGAGATCCCTTCCCCCAAAAGGTGAATGGCAATTGATTGAAGCCATGATACACTGGTGGTCTGGCCATGTGACTATATGAAGGTAGCATAGTCTTAGCACTCAAGGTAGTTGAAAGGAGGCGCGGGACTATAAACTACACTACTTGGATTTGGGAGCTACATGACTGGGGGATTGCGCGAAGCAAGGAAGTATCACAGGGTTTGTGGTAGCGTGAAGGGAGCTACGCTACCCAGGGAGAAAACATGCAAGTCAGCCGAAAGTGACCATTAAAGTCACTATTCATGATTTGAAGATAGAAATGCGGCCAAATGGAGTGGGAGGCTAGAATTTAGAATAAAATTTGTGGGTCATATCCTTGAAAATCCGTTGCCAATCCAGCATTAATGAACCGAATGTGGGGGGAGCAGTTATATTTGAATTCAAAATTCCTTATAAATTACAAGTGGTTGCCCAACGAAAAACACTTAACATTTTGAGAATTAAGTTGTTGAGCTCTTAGGCGCACATGAACCGAGAATTCTTCGAGGCTCTGATAGCGAGTTTAGTGTTTGGGAACTTACTAGAGACTACACAAGCATTTTTTAATAGAGTTATGTCAACACCTGAAACAGCTATGGACACTGAAACATTGACAACAGAGGAGACGGTGCTGGAAATTGTTATGGAGGCAAAAGAAGCTGCTCCAGAGGTTACTGAAGTATTAGCGAAAGTCCCCAAATCACTAAGGACACTGACACCAAAGCCCATCCCAACCAGGGAGAGTGCGAAGGATAAGAAGGGAAAGAAGCCTACAATACTTTTGTGTGCATCGCCGAGAAGAAACCCACCAAAGGATAAACCCATCGCACAGGAAAAGGGAAAAGCCATCAATATAGAGCTAGAGGAGGAAGAAGTTGAAGACATCCCGATGGATGATGAGGATGTGGGGATAGACATGGAGGAATTTGAAGCCTAGGGTGTTGACCCTCTCACTCGGTTTCTTGAGTATGTCCCTCCACACAAAGGCAATACCAAGATACAGAAAGATATCAACGAAAGCAAGGTCCCCTTGTAAAACCCTCTACTTCAAGATGAGATTGTTTTTGAAGGATCACGCTTGGGCAGGTTCCTTTGTTGAAACTCGAAGACTAGGACTTGGCTGGCCATGAGAAGTTCCCACACTTTGTGAATGACCAACTGATGTGCAGCATTATCGATACAACCAACGAGACAACTGCATTAGAGCCACACAGGTGGCTTAGAGGAGTAGACAAGGCAGGTCTGCTCAACCTGCTATGGGTGCTACACTACAACCACACCCCAGTTATAGTATTGGTCATCAAGCAGCTGCTATTCTTGGTGGATAATGTGTGTCTTTGGCTAGAGGAGCCCATACCCATCACTAACAAATTGATCCATGGGATCACGTAGTTACCTTACACAGGAGAAAATCCAACCATGATGTTTGGCAGAAAAGGTGGTGAGCAGGCCCTTGCAAAGGCCATGAAGGAGAAGTTTAAGTTGGTGAAGAAGCTGCAAGGATATGCCATATCTAGTATCAGTGAACCTGTCGTAAAGGTTGCCACACAAATTTTGGCAAGGAAGGTGATGAGGAAGTGTGACACCAATGAGGTGCCATCACCTGTTATCGTGCTAGCAGCCTAGTGTGCCGAAGGAGTCCATTTTAATTGGGCAAACTATCTCTGTGATGAGTTCCTTGCAAACTACCACAAGGCACAGGAGCTCAGCAAGATGTTCCATTATGTGTGGCTCTTGCTATCTATTGTTCTAGCAGCATGGGAGCTGCTAGAGGATAGTCAATTCCCTTCGGTTGCACCAAACCTACCAGAAGCAGTGAAGTACACTTTGCTGTGGGTGACCAAGAATGCATAGCGCATCAACAACAACAAGATCTTATGGATCTTGATGGAGATGAACATTCGCATGGTCATCAATCGTAAACCATGGTTGTCACCTACGGTGTTTACCAACCTGCAAGGCTACGTAGAGTTTAAGGCAAATTTTCACCATGTGTTCATCAGGGCATGGAAGGACCCTACATAGACATAGTATGACTTGCCTTGCCTAGCAACAAATGATGCCATTGATGCAGTACTTGATCGATGTCCAGCAGAATGGCACACTACAGTAGACTTGGTGGTGGGAGGGAGAAAATATGTCGTGCAGCACAAGAAGGAGGAGGCCAAGCTCAAGATGATGCAACTGGCTAAAAAGAGAAAGAATGAGGCCATTGACAAGGCCTCGACAGAGCATGATTTTGCTCAGCAGACGAAGAAGCAAAAAGGTGGAACAGAACAGGGCCCTGATAAAGGTGCAAAGTCACCTTCACCCGAAATAGAGGAAGAGATGGTCGAGCAAATAGAGCAACACGACACAGACCCACAGGAAACATCTGCCTACATCAAAGGTCCAAGGGAGCAAGAGAAAGGAGGGTCCAGGAAGAAATCCAATGCCACTAAGACATCATTGGACCCAATCACCCTCATAGAGGGTGACTTACATGACATTGGAGACATAGTGCAAGATGTTACCATGGAGGCCCTACAACAGTTTGAGCAGGAGCAACAACTAATATTGGGGCCCATCCAGATAGGTCTGTAGGAGCTATAGACCCATGTGTCATAAGTTGGCACGATGTCCACCATCCTTGCCATTAGCACTTTAGAAGATGCTGATATATTGCATGCAAGGGTCTCCAATGGAATAGTATTGCCCGATGGAGTAGTAACCATGGAGAATGAAGTTGACAGACCCACTTTTACCACCGTCAAGGGTGTAGGGTTGAATCTGACAACACTCCCTGGTGAGGTGCTCCACTTATTGTAGGATGGAGTGATTCTGGAGTTGAGGGCCCATGAGCACTACGCTCTAGAGGTAATCAGTGAGCAACGGATTAACAATGAGCAGATGACACTACAATGAGACTCTGCCATCTCCGCCATGACCGAGGTGACCGACCAAAACAATCATATACTTCAGGTCATTGAGGAGGCATGTTGAATGGTCCCAAAGTTGTCCATTCCTGAGAAAGAACCAATCGAGGTGCGTGCTTGCAAGCTCACTCTACGGGTGCATGACGCTCGTATAGAAATGGAAAGGGTTCAGTTGGAGTTGAACCTGTAGATCACCGAATTACAGTTGAAGGCCTAACCTTCAACTCCAGTAGAAGTAAATGAGAAGTGTGAAACCACTGTCACAAAGGAAATAGCGGTGGTTAACAGTGCAGTAGAAGACTGCACACAACTCTTTGAACAGTTGTTTGAGGTCCGAACGAGCTTGCAGGAGGACCCTAATCTATAGTGACCAGAGATAGAAGCGCGTGAGCTACAACAGTGCTATGACGATGCCAAAGGTACAGTGTGAACTTTCGCACTCACAAAGAGACTGGTAAAGCTGTAGGAGGCCAAGCAGCTGAAAGAACAGGTGGATGTAGTGCAAAACAAGAAAGAAGTGTGGAAGGCATAACTAAAGCCCTAGCTATATGAGGCTTATATAATCACAACCTCTATTGAAGGAAAGCTTGTAACTCTACAAGAAACTCAGCAAAATTTTCAGGAAGATAGTTCAGGAGTAGCGACTGAGCATATGGTTGAAGAAGCAAAGCAAGTGACTGCACAATGCATTGCCGAGGGTGTAGTCATACAGGTCGAGCTAGGACGTCTTCGCACTAGAACTCTGTGCCTGTAGAGTGACTTGAGGGTGAGTCATGATGTTTTTGTTGGGGGCATATTGGGAACGGGAGCCCCCAATGATAGTTCTGGGGCTGAAAGCCCATGTTTTGGTTCAAATTTTGTAATAAATTTGTAAAGTCTTTGAATTTTGTGGTTGTGGAGAACGAAGGTGTCATGAGTCATAAAGGGTTTTTCACCCTTATTTTGTAAAGTGTAAAGTCAGTTGTAAAGATATACCCATGGTCTGTAGACCATGGGATTTTATAAAAAGAGCTAAGTGAGCCCTAAGTAGATTTAGAAGTAAGAAGTCTTGAGCGATAAGAAGGAAGTCTTTAGAGAAGTCTAAGTTTTGGGTCATAGCATAGGTAGAGTCTCTGTAGCTGAGTGCGCAGAGGTCTAGGGTGGAAGTGCGTAGCTAAGTGCGCAGACCCTTACGGTTGTGTGCACGGGGTGGATAGAGTTTGTAATCATCTAAAGATAATATTAAAGAGAAGCATTCTGCAAATTCTACGTCTTTGTCTCCTGTTAATGCACCTTTCCATATTATGTATGAATTTCATTTACAATGCTTATGTGATGCATGAATGTATGTAATTACATTGGTTAATTGAACACAACTAAGGATATTTGTTTACATGGCGCTAACAATGATTGTTTAATAAGATAAGTAAGACACTTAAGATAATTGGGGAATTTGCACAATAAATTTCCTTAGCAGCTCGAAATTACCTGAACCGAAGGTTAGGGCTACGCGAAGGTCAATCATACCCCTTTGTGGAGGTACTGAACGGTAGAATAAAGGGCTAGACTGATAGAGACTAGAACTTAGAGACCTGCGCAGAAGCAGGAATAGAAGGAATAAACTGACATCAGGACCATCTCAAGGTGCGAAAACTTGGTTATAGCACCCCCCCCCATACTTCTTTGGGTGAGACTTCGGTCCATGCTCTACAGGTTGATGCCGAAAGGGCTAGTAGTGTAGGAATTTATTTGGCTAACTAAAATTGAACCTGGGTCAGGCCCCATGTAGCCAACAGTTAGAAGGGAATGATCATCGACTCATATTTTTAATGGAGCTCTGCTCTCCTAGAGGTTGCCCCCTCGAAGAGGCAAGTGAACATTTCTCTTATCTCTGAATAATAAAATACTTGTTGTTTTTCTCATTTTATTCTGTGTTATGGGTTGTATTTCTTCACTTATTTGGCATTTTGGAATTTCTTGCAGGTTAAGAGCATAATACATTTCCAAAGGCTTCTTCAGATTATAAGAAGATTGTATTTTTTTTATTCCAACTAGATACATCCAATCAATCTGATGGATATGCATGGGCAATTTGGTGAGATGATTTTCTCTACCATGACCAACACTACTATGGCACAATCAAAACCCAAAAAAACTCTTTCAAATGTACAGTCACGATTGAAGATAGAAAAGATATCCTCTTTGGCAAAGGATAATAGGGTCAAAACATTATAAGACTCAGTTATTAAAATTGGGTATGATCCCACTGATGTTAAAGTTGCAGAAGACGTTATTAGAAAGAAGAATGCAAACATTTATACATTAAGGAAGTAGCTTAGTTACCTTCTACAAAGGATCCTCAAACCAAGGAGATAACAAGAAGTTAACAACACAGAGAAGAGATGCTCAAGCTGATCATTGAGAAAAATGTACAGATAAAGATAATGGAAGAGAAAATTAAGAAATTTCTTAAAGAAAAATAGCATTGTAGTCAACTAGCCATTGCTCCAATCACAGTTATAACTATTACAGTGTCAAGGACAGCAGGGGAATCAACATCAGCAACATCAGAATCTACATCAACAACAAGATATTTGAACAAGGTCTTACAGGAGTTGACTCACCAAAAATAAGAGAATGAAAGGCTTCACAAGAAACTTAGGAATTTGGAGACTAAGAAGGTTAAAAATGACAGTCTTTATGTTGAAGAGATGCATAAGACCCACAAATTGACCAGAAGAATAGAAGAATTGGAAAGTGAGCCATTAATGGCTCAGACGTTAGCCCAAGCTAAGGAAAACATTTGGACAGATATCAGTCAAGCCATAACTAAAGTATGGCCCTCCAGACAGATCATTTGTTAACAAGAAGAACTTATAAACAAATGTCATATAGCTATTGAAGAAGTTAAATAACTTCTTAAAGATAAACCAAGTGAAGCCACTAACATGATGAAAGTTCTTAATTAAAAAATCAGGGCCAAGTTGGAGTAGAATTAGATTCTCGACACAACAAAAAGCCTTCTAGAGATTAAGAAGGTTTTGTAAAAAAAGAACCTCATGACTTAGTTGAAGACCAAGTGCTAAGCCTTGGAGACTTTTTTTCAAAGGTTTCATTTTAAATTTAACTTACTCAATTAGAGAGGACTGTTAGGATTAGTGGCACCAAATGACAGATCGATCAATTTGGAGGAATATTGTCAGAAGCTTTATACAACAACAACTGATAAAGCTAGTTTTGTAGGTGTAAAGGGTAATCTTACCGGGAAACAAATGTTAGAGGCTTTAGATTTTGATTTGAAAATTAAGCATGATATTAAACACATTTTTGTAAATAAGACCACTTTTGAAAAGTACACCAAAGTTGATGAAGTTTACTGGAAATTGGTAAATCTTACTATACCAATTCAAGACACGTGGGATCACTTATGAAAAACTATCGAGTAAATTTCATAATCAACTAACAAATAGCTAGGAAACACCTTTTTGGGGACCAAATCATCAACAAATTTCTAAAAGATAGTGCCAACACTTAGCAGTTTAAAATTTCCTATAGTTTTGTACTGTTTTTGTATTTTTGTTTTAAAAATATCTAGAAGAACTTTTATTTTGTATAAATAACTCCTCCTTCAAATAATTAAGGGTTGAACCCTTGGATGAGCTTTCAAAGAAAAATTTCAAAGAAGAATTGTAATCAAGTTGGACATTTATGTATGTAAGCCTTTATGCAAAAATCCCCTACGAAGAAATAAACAATAATTAGGGACTAGTTTATAAAACTATATCTTATTATAAACTCCTTTATATCAATTAATTTTCACACCCATCTTTAGTAGATTAAATATATCTTGATGTACATGAAAACATTGTTTATGTGTATTCTTTTCTTATCACCAATCAAATATTCTGTCTAAATATTTAGCAAGTGATATTTCATCAAGACTCTGTTATTCACCCACTTTAAATCAAGTAACTATTTTAGACAAATAGACAACCCTTTCATTTTAGATGCTCTAGCATGATGAACTAACCTAAAATCATCTTAAAGGACAAAAATACTTATAAAATAAAATAATATTTCTTCTACCAAATATTTCTTCTAGGTTTAGAGGATAGGAAATTAAAATATCTCGTACTTATGAAATAAAAATAATATTTCTTCTACCAAATAAATTTATCATTCAAACCACTATCACTCTCACATCTTTCCCATTTTTCTTCAATTATCTCTTTAGATCAATAGCTCTAAATATAATTATCTGAAACTATTATCACCCATTTGTAATCTCATAGAAATTAGAATCCCAGATTTATAATACCAGAGTCCGAGTGGAAGGAAATGCACTGTGAGTATCTCAAACCACGCTCCCACAATTCAAACGGACATCTGGACGGCAAAAATGATATCATAACATAAATTATAGCAGTCCCAAAAAAGTAGTCGAAGAGTGAATATTTACACTCTTAGACTTTATATATATAATGCCTGAGATTATGATATAATCTGAAAATGAGGAGATTGGTTATGTTATTAATAGTTCTGCTGCAATTTGTATTAATTATATTGGTAAAAAACTATTTTTATGATTAAAATAATAATGTAAAGGCACAATAATAATAATAGTGGGTTTTTATGGGGTACAATAGTAACAATATCGACACTACGTGGGTACATCAATATAATAAGTGGATTGTATTAATAACAATAAAGGGTTACACTAGTAGTATAAAGGCCTAACAGAAAATATGATAATAATAATGCTTGAGATTATGCTATAAAATAAAAAGAAGATTCACTATATCCTCTATGCACCATATTTATTTCTCACAAATTATATTTTTACTATTTATTTTGTTTTCAATTTGAAAATATGATAATAATAATGCTTGAGATTATGCTATAAAATAAAAAGAAAGAGATTGACTATATTATTAATGGCTAGGCCGAAACTCGTATAAATTTTAATTTATGAAAATTTAAGAAAAATAAAACAAAATTGATTTTTTTATAAAAAATTATTTTTATTTCCATTTTAAAATTATTTAATTTCATAATTTCCAAATAAACATAAACTACCTAAAAAATATCATATATATTTTAAAATCATATTAAATTTTCAAAAATATAAATATAAATATGTTATTAATCTATATCATTTATAATGCATTATTTCAAAAATATTTTTTATATTTAAAATATTTTTTTAATATTTAAAAAATTAACCACATTGGCTTAGTTTGGTAACAAACCCTCTATCCACCATATAATTGCGTAGCAATTCATATTAACTTCATCCTATAATATTTTAAAATCACATTAATTTCAGAATATATAACTTACATATGTGATTAATTCTATATCTTATTATAAATGTATTATTTCAAAAATAAATTATTATATTAATTTTTGATTTTAGTATTTAAAAAAATAACTACTTGAGTTAGTTTTATAACAAAACCCACTATGATGGCATACCTTTTTTTCAAAAAAAAAATCATATTGTATTGATGTATAGAGATCAAAATACAAATGTAGGTTTAATGAAAGATTAACCCAATTCGTCCTTGATGATAGCCGGATTCATGGTTCCGTGATGTTCTGTAAAGTATCACATCCATACAGAAAAAGCAACATTGTGAGTTTAGATATTTAAGAATGGCGCATTGTGAGTCCCAGAGATTTGGAACGTTGAAGAAATACCAAAATTAAAAAAAAAAAATTGGTGCCACAAAGGCTGAGCGGATCGGATGCAATAAGGAAAATGATGCATGGTGAGAAGAACTCTCTCGTTAGACTTCCAGAAAAAAGGGAGACTATATGCCCAGAAAATCCAGGAGAGATTTGATGCGTAGCAGAGTGGAGGAGATGGGTCTCCGGAAGTTGTTGAATAGAGATTCGTTTCGCCATATCCAGATAGACCAGCAGACAGCAATGAAAAAAGAACGTTGAGATTCTGCTTGTTCATTCCACCAGAGAAAACCGTCCTGTACAGATGAGAAACAACGGTAAGGATAATCCAGTGATAAGGAGAGATCATACCAGACTTGCTTTGAAGCTTGACACTGGAAGAACAAGTGGAAGTTTGTCTCCCCAGCAGAATAACAAAAGGTACAGCTCAAAAGGTACAGCGATTCGGCCCATTCCATCCTCGCTTCTGAAGATTGTCCCAGGATAAGTTCCTGTTCTGAAAAAGGAGCCAGGAGAAAAGAATCATCTTGAGCAGGTAGGAGGCCTTCCATAAGCAGATAGGGAACATCGGCATCATGGGAACTGCCTCCTTTAGAGATAGAGCAGAGTAAATGTCTTTGACGCGAGACGGTGATGGGGCACCGGGCAGGGTCCATACCAGGACATCCGTAACCCCCGATTTTTTAATGGTAGAGCCCTGAAGGAGGCTGCGCACTTGTTCCCAAACAGTGCAGAGGTAATACAGTAGCATGAGGTCCTCTGCGTCCTTCCAAATGGGGGACGAGGAAGACCAGCCTTTGATGAGACGGTCCCAAGAGAAGATACCCCTGCAATGAAGAAAGGATACCAGTGACGGCGGCAGAGGAGAGGAAAGCCCTTCATGGATGAGATCTGTTCCAATAAATATGTTCGACCCTGTGTTAATGGACCATCGAAAATTCCTCAGAAAAAATGGTCTATTCTTGCGAAAACTTTGCCAAATAGTTGAGCCTCTCTTGATCCCAAGCGCGTTCCGTCTATACCAGAAAGCTATGTTTTTACCTTTCAGGTATTTTCTTCTGATAAAAATGCTCCAGGGACCGTTCCCGAATAAGCCATGGTGGATAGATTTGCACAAGAGTGCATTTCCCATAGTTCTCATATCCAGTAAGCCCTAGCCACCCCTTTTTTTCGGGATCATTAATGACTTCATCTTGACCAAGTGTATTTTGTTTTGAATGGACTGTCCACCCCACAGGAAGTTGGCTGCATAAGAATTCATTTTATAGATAATGGGAGCAGGGATGAAAAAAATATGCGCCCAGTATATGGCTAATTGGGAGAGAACAGATTGAATTAGAATGAAACGTCCAGCCAGTGAGAGGGTCCTGGCTTCCCACCCTGAAATTTTTGAGAAGAAACGGTCCAACAACCATGACCAATCTCCCATTTTGTTCCCCGTGGGATTGAGGGAAAAGCCAAGGTATTTTAGACCATTTTCAATCAGCACAGCTTCTATACCAAAAATCCCAGCAATCCAAGAAACCAGTACCTGGTCAATCTCGTTGTGGTAAAGCTTCGATTTTTCCTTGTTGATGTAAATACCGGATGCGGATTGGAACCTGGAAACAATATCAAAAAGATGCAGCCAGGAGGCCTTGTGCAGCATAGCAAAGATTAGGATGTCATACACAAAGAGGTTGTGGGATAAATAGAAGTCTTTACACATTTTAATTGGACGGTAGCGCAAGCCAGTCACTGCCCTGTTTAGCTGAATACTTAAGGTATTCATGACCAAAATAAACATCAACGGAGAGAGGGGGCAGCCCTGTCGGAGACCCCGTTCTGCCTTGAAGAATGGTGACGGAGTACCGTTGATGATAACCGAAAGATTTATGTTTTCAATGCATGCCATGATCCATTCCAAGCCCATAGATCTCATGCCTATCTTTGCCAACAGAATCCTAAGGAAGCCCCAATCCACACAATCATATTCCTTTTTCAAATCGATTTTTAATATTGCCGCCTTGGTATTCCTTGTCCGGATTTTGTAGAGGCATTCTTGGGTAAGAGCGAAAACGTCCCAGATATTTCGGTCTTTGAGAAAAGCGTGTTGTTCTCTGGTTATGAAGCAATTAAGTACCGACTTAAGCCTCTCAGCAATAATTTTAGATATGATTTTGAAAAGAGAATTGCAAAGGGCAATCGGTCTGTAATTAAGAAAAGAGGCAGAATCACCCTTTTTAGGAATTAATGCTATAAGAGTGGAAGACAGAGCTGGGTGAATGTTCCCAGAAAAGCGAGAGGCCTCCACCATTTGCAACAGGTCCGCCTTGAACAGATTGAAAAAATGTAGGAAAAATTCAATGGGCCAGCCATCCGGGCTTGGGCTCCTATCCTTTTTGGACGCTTTCATGGCAGCAAGGAGCTCGTCCTCAAAAACAAGACGGATGAAATTTTCATATGCAGTTACATCGAACATTTCAGGCAAGTGTTCAGCTGCCCATAACATATCCATAGCATTGCTAGGTGCCCTCTTGTATTGAGCCTGGAAAAACCGAACCGCCTCTTTAGTTATGTCCTCCTGTGAGTAGAGAAAGGCCCCATCCCCATCCTCAATCTTCCATATCGAGTTCCTTCTTCTCCTGGCATTAGCAATATTGTGAAAATATTTGGTGTTACGGTCCCCTGCTTTGAGCCATAGAGCTTGGCTTCTGAGACGCCAAAGTGCTTCTTCTTTGTAGAGGAGAGAGTGCTTCTTATTTTCTAATGATCTGATCTTTATTTTTTTCTCCAGCGTCATTTCATCTGGAGAAGCCGCAGATATGTCATGCAACTCTTTTTGAATAAGAGTCAGCTCTCTCTTATCCTGCTTGATTTTGAGCGTTTGCCATGATTTAGCTACTCCTTTGAGGTGTTGCAATTTCTCTCTGAAGGATGAAGAAGGTGCCGAAACGGTTCCCTGCGTCTCCTTCCATTCGTTGTTTATGATATCGTTGAAGGTTGCATCCTCTAAAAATATCCTGCTGAACTTAAAGTGGTATTCCTTTCTGTAATTGAGAGTCTCCCAACCAAGAATAATGGGTTTGTGGTCGGAAGAGAATTCGTTTGCAATGGATGAGATTGGCATACCCCATTTTTTGATCATGAATACCTTAATAAGAAAGCGGTTGATTCTCTTGGCTATGTAAGCCGTCCCTGTTCTGCCACTGTCCCAAGTAGGCTTTAGCTGTTCAGGTAAAACATCAACCATATTCCTGCTTAGAAGCCCCAACCTAATCTTATCAGACAGTGGGTCACGGATCCTGCAATTACCTCAGCATTCAATGGGATCGAGAGTGACGTTCAGGTCCCCAGCCAGCAGCAGAGAATCCATATCAAGAATTCCAGAGGCGAAAAAAGAGTCCCAGAAAGGAGATCTGTTTTTGTAAGGAGCATAGATGTTTAGGAGATTCAAGCACTGTGCTTGACCCCTAACGGACGCCGAGAGCATAATCCCTGCACAACATTTGAAAGCTTTAGCGTCAATCCAATCTGGATCCCAGAGGGCAACTAGACCACCTGATAATCCATTCGCTCCAGTGGCCGCCACAAACCATGACAGGAGCATCTTCCTAAAAAAAGAAATGGTCGTGAGGCTAGGGTGCATTGTTTCTTGTATAAAAATAATTTTTGGACGGGCCTGGAGAAAGAATTTTTTGAGCGCCAGGAATTTTTGGGACGCGCCAAGCCCCCGGATATTCATGGAGATGAGGAAGGTCATCGTGAAGGTTCTCCAGCCGAACTCACTCTAAGAGGCTGAGGGGCGGTGGATTCCGAAATAGGAACATCCACTAGAGAGAGATTTGTAATTCCCAATTCAGATGCCAAAGTTCTGCCTCTGAAATGTTGGCTGTCACCCTTTTTTTTCCGGACAGTGATGTTTTCTGCAGAGTTAGGGCTGATGGATAAGCGATGATGCCCGAAGGGCTTGTGGATGGTGAGGGGCTCGAAGGCCAAAGGATTCTTTTGAATGAATAGATCAACATCGCTATCGAGATTGTTCCGGGGTGAAACGGAGGGAGAGATACATGGAGAAAATATGATGGCTGGCTCTTTGCCTTTTTCATATATATGCAGGTGAGAAGGCCGAGGGCCAAAAGGGGGAGATGGAGAGGATGAGATCGTAATGCTGTGAGAGCCCACCTGAAAATCCTTTTGATGCATGACTGGAGGGGAAGGAATAGGGATACCTTCAGAAGGTTCGGGAATGGGAGATGAGAGGGGGGCGTCATGGGGATCATCAATACCCATAGAAGCGACCTAGACGTGACCGTCCAAGGTACCTTCCAGATTTCCGCAATCTGTGAAAAGAGATTCGGTATCCATCGGATGATACTTGAGAGCTGGGGACATGATGTGCCTTTTGCGCGGTCGAAGCTTGCAATCCTTTATGAGGTGGCCTGTACGGTGGCATCTTGAACAGCAAAAAGGGATGCCCCAAAAGTCGATTCTCTGTCTGATTTGCATTCCATCCCAGTTTATATCAACGAATTCCGGATAATTTCCTTTGAAGGGCTTCTCAATGAGAATCCATGCAATTCGTTTGTCCCGCTCACCCCTGCACCATGGGTCAACTTAGACAAACTTACCAATCGAGTTCCCAATCTTGGAGAGAGTCTTAGAAGACCAGAGTTCCAAAGGAAGATTCAGCAGCTTGGCCTAGATCAAGGAATTTGTGGGAGTGTTCTTCAATGGGTTGAAGCCCATGTACCATCTTGACAAAAATAAAAAGCTCCTGCCGTCCACCCAGGGCTTACTGAGAATGAGCTCCAGGTCCTTTTCTTTAAGGAAGTGGAAGGAATACCAGTCCTTCATCAACTGAGAGATGATGGGCGTGTAACCCAAAATGGGAGCCCATTTATCAGATAACCATAGCCGCAGATCAGGATCCTTCAGAAGTGAGAAATGCCATTTCCCGACAAGTGCAAATTTTTGCAAGCTATCAATGCGTTCGGAGAGGAAGGCACTGTTAACCATGATAGCCTTAGGGGGAGAGCCAGATTTAATAGGGCGACAACAAGGATTGAAAGGCTTGACTTTGTCCACGTTGTCAACAAGATCACCGGAAGGATGATAGCCCCCAACAGGAGGAGGGGACAAGGAGGCAAGACCTGGGGAGATCATATTATCCACGGTGGCATGCCAGCTCAGAGATGAAACATGTGCCTGTTCAGCCTCAATGGTGCCATTAATCAGGGCCAGGGTGTCTGAAGAGGCGTCGGCTTCAGACATGGCAGATACATACGGAAGGGTCAGATCCCGAAGATGGAAAGAAACGATCACATAAAGCCTAGATAGAAGGTCACTCTGACAGAAAAGAGGGGGCAGGTACAATGGAAGCAGCCAAAAAGAGATAATGCAGTGGAAACCAAGATTCGGCCAGAGAAGGTTCAGGAGGAGCCTTTACAAATCGAGATAAAAAAGGACTCCAAAGTACCGAAGATGGATCCCGATAAGGTCAGAGTCATAAATATAGACCACCGGCAGAAAGACAAATAAGAAATAAGCAGGCAGATTCAGCCAGAGGGCATCCTGAGAGATTTCGCTGGAAAAAATTCAAATTAGAGCTACCGGAAGAGAAGCCGGAATGGGAAGACTACAGGCAGAAAAAACCAGAGGGCAAAAGGAAACGCCAGTAGAGGACCAGCGCTTCTATACCGTAGATTGAGGATTGCAGACAATACAACAGCAGAAGATGTGGCATATACACCACCAACTGCCAATCTTAAAACGAAAATCTGTACAAGGGCTGTATAAGAAACGTCGAGACTATAAAAACCTAAAAAATGAGATGCACATAATGCCAGAAGGCCACCACAGTCACCCGTGCATGGATGACGGTTCCAAAGGCTTGAAGAAAAACCAAAAACCAGAAAGAGAGCGTTATAGAAAAGAAATCCTAGATAAGGGACATCTGCTACATCAAAAGAGAGTGTTAACGATAACAAATGATATAAAAGGAAAGGGAATGCACGCACCTGAACCGGAGAAGAACCCGCTGATTGCCGGAGGACCGAGCATAAATAGAAAACAGAGCGAAGAAGAAATGATATGTGGAAGAGAAACTGTGAGGGATACTGTGAACAGAGTGCAAGGATGGATCCTTACACCCAAGGGAATGGCGAAAAGGAGCGAAACTGTAGCCTTTGGAAAAAATCAGATCATATAGATGGTTGAGAGGAAGCGCAGATGATAGAACGTGGCAGAAATGGAAGGACATGCAGAACATGTAGCTTGCTAGTAAAACATGTCAATGGTCGGCCAGAAACATGCATGAGGCGAGACCAAGGTGTGGGGCCAATAGACGAGCCATGGCAACCCGTGATTGAAGGCAGTGGACTGGAAAAAACGCACCTGATTGGCTCCAATGGCGGTCCCTCCCAGCAAGATAGGCGCAGCTCTCTCCGGTCTAGCCTAGTCACTATGCTGGCATACTTATTTCTTTCAATGCACCATATTTATTTCTCACTAGTTATTTTTTGGTTTTTTATTTTGTTTAAGATTTGAAAATATGATAATAATAAAGCTTGAGATCTATTCTACAACCACAAAAGAAGGAGATTGACTATGTTATTAAGAATTGTGCCACAATTTTCATAATTTCAAAATAAATAAACAACCAAAAAATATTAAACTTAAAATAAATAAACAACCAAAAAATATTAAACTTTCTACCTAAAACAGAGATTGACTAAAAAGAAGGAAATTGACTATGTTATTAACATTGCTTCACAATTTTGATAATTTCAAAAAGAACTTTCACATATATTTTAAAGTGGGAATATAATATAATACTTTAATTTCAAACTATAAACTTACATATGTGACTAATTCTATTTATTTTTTATAAATGCATTATTTCAAAACAAATTATTATAATTAAAATATTATTTAAATATTTCGAAACTATAATAATAATTCAAATGGGTTTGAATTTTGGGCCAGAGTCAGAGAAGCTGGCTGAGGTGCGTGCTAGAGCGGAGGAGCAGGAGCGGAGTCGTGTGCAGCGGAGGAGCAACAGGCTTCTGAGGAGATGTAATAAGTTCAGAGGTGCGAGCTGGAGTGGAGGAGCAGGAGCGGAGTCACGTTGCAGGGGTCTTCTGAGGTGCATTGCTGGAGCGGAGGAGCAGGAGCGGAGTCGTGTGCAGCGGAGGAGCAACAGGTTTCTGAGGAGATGTAACAGGTTTAGAGCTGCGAGCTGGAGCGGAGAAGCAGGAGTCGAGTCACGTTGCAGGGGTTTTCTGAGGTGCGTGCTGGAGCGGAGGAGCAAGACCAGAGTCGAGTGCAATGGAGGAGCGGGGGTTTCAGGGGATCGTTTGCATGGGTTTCTGAGGTGTGAGCTGGAGCAGAGGAGCGGGAGTGGAGTCGCGTGCAGCGAAGGAGCAACAGGTTTCTGAGGAGCGCGAGCAAGGGTTTCTAAGGAGCGTGAGCAAGACCGGAAGAGGGCGAGCTGGTGCGGAGGTACGGGAGCAGAGTAGCAGGGGTTTCAAGGGATACGCGTGCAAGGGCTTCTGAGGTGCGAGAGCTAAGGAGGGCATACAGGAGCGGAGGAGGGCATTCACGAGCTCATGCATCAGCGGTGGAGGATCGCGTGCATCAGAGGAGCATCGGGGTTCTGAGGTGCGAGAACAGGGGTTCTAAAGGAGCGTGCATAGGAGTGGAGGAGGGCGTACTGGAGCGCGAGCATCAGCGGAGGAAGGTGAGCAGGTTTGCGTGCAACGGTGGAACAAGGGTTTTTGTGGTATGCGTGCAGGGGTTTCTGTGGAGCTCGAGTAGGGGCTGAGGAGGAGCACGAACGCGTCAAAGGAGGAGCACAGTTCTGGAGGAGGGCAATCAGGATCGCACGTAGGAGCGTGAGCAGAAGGGTGCCTAGGAGCGGCGAGGAGGGGAGGTGCAACAGAAGCCTGGGAGCGACGGGGAGGGGAGGTGCGATCAAAAGCGTAGGAGCGGCATGCAGCGGGGGAGCAGGGGTTGAACGCAGGAGGGCATTCAGGAGCGGCATAGGGGCACAGTAGTGGGGCCTCACCGGTGTCTCCGCGGTTCATCTTCTGCTCTTTAGTTTCTCTAAGCGGGGGCGAGGTGGCTTCCCTTTCCGCCTCTACCCCTGATGATCACCTTTGCTCCAGTGGGACTTCTCCTTCTCGGATGCAATCTAGTTTGTTTCTGGCCAAGGCATATCCATTGGAGCATTGAGGGAATAGCGGTGCTTTTGCCCTATTTCGTGCCGCTTCTATGGATGTCTCCGTTGGTCTTTTCTGCTCGCAGCTGCGGATGTTTGTGGCAGCGTTTCCTTTCTCTTTTTCTCGTCTTTTTCAGGTGGAGAGTTTGAGGGGGCAGGGAAGGAGTGGCTTCTGTTGCTACTCCCTTTCCTCGTTTCGTACCTCTCCTTTCTCTTTGGGCGAACAAATCATGCTGCTCTTTCTTCTGCTGCTTGTATGCTTGGTTTCTTGGTGCCTCTTCTGCACCATTTAGATGGTTTGCATTGTCTGGGGGCAATATTTGGCCTTTCGGGGCCTTATTTGGGATCTGTATTTGCATATTTGTGTGTGGCTTGGTCCACGTTTCTGCATATGCTTCTTGCATTTTCTCTATGTTATCCTCTTATATGAATGATTCGGCATATGCTTCGTGCATTTGCACTATGTAAGACCTTCTTATATGAATATATTACGCTTTTTTCTTCTGAAAAAATAATAATTAAAATGAGGAAAAAAAATCTAGTACTTATAAAACTGAAATTTTTGGTGACCAAATATTTCTCTAAGTTTACCATTTGAACCACTCTTACTATCCCATACATAGTTTTGTAGTCTCATAGTAATTATGTCACACCCCCATATAAAGTTTTTTTTTTTTTTTTGTATTCATTAAAAACTATATGATAAATATTGTTTTCACCATACGCTATAACTATATGACAAAATCTGACTTTAATTATACAACATAAATATAGAACATAAATTTCATTATTCAAATTTCATTCTTGGCAAATACAAAGGTAAATAACCATGTCGTTACTGCAATAGTTAATTCCTTATGGTGCTATTAGATATTTATTTAAGTCTTGCAAATTCATTGGATAAACCCTAAGTGAATGTTGGTCGTATGATTTGATATTTTTGAATTGTATTAGTTCCACATGTTAGTTGGTACAGTCATCTAACCGCTTGTTTTATTCTCGGCTGGCTGACTGCCCTAGCTTATCAGACCTCCCATCTCTGGAGTCTTCTCCATGGTTTCCAGCTAGCTCTACTTCGCATGGATACTTGTGTTGCTTCAACAGTTCTGCTTTTCCCTTCCGATCGAATAATGGAAATGCCCTCCCATGGATCTAAGGTCTAGTTGGGTGAGGGGACTCGGCCCTTGTTGCATTTGTCATCTGCTGGCTTGTTCTGTGATTCTTCGTAATGATCTGCATCCAACAAGTGGTTTTGTTGTTAACTTCCTTCAATCAACAATGAGCATAGTCCTGCCTTAGAATCCTACCATTGTAACCGAGGTTTTCATTCTATTTACAACCTTCTGGTCATGGCTACACTTTCTTCTGGTTATAGTTCGGAGGTGACTACTATCGAGCTGGGTAAGAATCCTTCTTCACGATTTCTTTGAATGCTATTTGTTTCTTTCACTCTAGTTTGTGCACGCACTTAAATTATTTGTTGGTGCTTTTCAATCTTTGCATGCTTGAGTTCTGGAGGGTTTTGTGGTGTATCTCCCTCTACTAGAATCTCTAATCTTCATGGCATTCCTTACCAGGTTTGTAGAGGACTCTTGAGCTAAACAGAAGGGGTTTTAGTTTTCTTTTAGAGTGGAATTTTAGAATCTAGAATTGTAATGCTTGTATACTATTATTTTAAGGCTCAGAGTCTATATTTGGTTGAGGACATCAGCTAAGAGCCTTTGTTCTATTTTTAAATTGTTCGATTGTAACAAATTCTCCCTATTTTTTATAAAGGCTACTAAATGTTTGGGTCATTTTGTTGCTTAAGGGGTATAACAAACCTCAAATGAACTTAGTTTCTTTCATCTGGAATTTTCATGTTGTAATACAAAGGATTTTGTCTCTATGCTTGTTATTTCTCTCTTACAAATGGTAGTAATGGTCTTTGATTTTCTGCAATTGTTTGTTTAGACATGATATCTATAACTCTTAAAGAATTTTATTAGATGAGGGTTCATGTAAATTCTAATTCAGTTCTTTTTCTTTATCGTATGCTACATTTTTGTATGGCTAGCATCTTTTGTTGAGTAATATATCAAACATTTTGTAAGATTGATAGGATTTCAATAATTTGGTCGTATAATAACGACAGGGGCATTTCCTGAGGCTAGAATTTTAATCTCCTTTTAATATAGGCACTTCCATCCTTTCCTTCTTTCTGGTGAATTTATTTTCTGGGGGTTCATTGGCCAAAATTCCTTAACCAGGAATGTCGAAGTGTTCAACCCCTATATTATAATTTATAGGGTCTAGAATTTTTCCTAATTCTGAAACTATCATCGATTTACTTTTATTCATTCTCATACTTGTACACTTTGAATTTAACTTTCTGGATTATTTGGCAGCATTTAACTGCCTGACCTCATTGGTTAGTTTACCACGGTATTTCCTTTCTACAGGGTTCTGTGTCTATTTTAAGAGTTTTCTTTGACGGTTTAAGAAAACTATTAATTCAGTTCTTTTGTGTGTTTTCTAAAAAATTAATTTAATAGCAGCTAAAGTTCTTACCCATCTTAGCTATAGATACCACATTAGAAACCTTTCATATATATATAAATATATATATATTATATAATATATATATATATATATTATATATATATATTATATTATATATTATATATAAGTCATATGTACGCAATTGCTAATAAAGTTACTGAAAACATATAATCATCCTATCATTCAATAAATGGATTTGATGATTGAGTGTTCAAGATTCTAGAATATACTTATATGGCTTGTTGAGCTGAACTTAGTCCCTAATTCTGTCTTGCCTCCCAATCGTCAGACTATCATTGCTTCACGTTTTTCTCCCTTCAAGCTACCCTCACATGGTTACTCCCCAAGAACTCATGACCTAAACAGGAATATCTATCTGGTCTTCACCAGACATAGCTACTTAACATTTTCTATCCTTCTAGCACATTTATCCACTTTCTTTTAATATCACTCAATCTATTCCTCTCTGATCTTAGATGCCTCCATCCTCTTAATCCCTTGGAATAAATCTCTCATGGAAGTAGTTAGGGTTGGGTAACTGCCCAACCTAACTGTTTTGAGAACAAAAACTATCACCCTTTAGATAATTTATCTTTGTTCAAGTTTAATCAAACAATTACTGTCGTTATTCTGGTATTCCAATTTTCATGCATTTTAATAAAAAATAACTAATTATATAAACTTAATCAGTTTTCAATTTGTTTAATAGTGGAGTAAATAAATATTTACATATATGAGGGAAATCACATCCCCCCCCAAGATTGAACATCGTCTTGATGTTCCTCTATTGGAAATAACTTCGGAAAAAATTCCCTCATAGTCTATTCATCTTCCCAGGTAACCTCCTCTAACCAAAACTACTTGCATTATACTTTAACTTGGATGATAACTCGTCTCCACAACATTACTTCTCTCGAATCAAGTATACCAATTGGTTCCACTAGGAACTCGCCTTCCGGTTCAACTTATATGCCAAAGTAAAACTTTAGTTAATTGATGAAATCAAAATGTAAATCGGTTATATATATATATATATATATATATATATATATATATATATATATATATATATATATATATATGCCATTGAGAATTCAATTCCTCTAACTCACTTGCATATCCTACCAATTTATTATGTGTTTGGGGTCACATATATATTTCTTTAATACAGAAACATGATAAACATTGTGCACATGAATATGGTTGGGTAAGGCAAGTTGACAAGCCACTGGTCCAATTCATGCTAAAACTTGAAATGGAGCACAAAATCAAGGTGCCAATTTGGTGCATCCATTCCATTGCAATGTACTTTTCTTGGCCCGAACACGAACATACACATGATCCATCACCTGGAATTCCTAAAAATTTCTTTCACAGTTAGCAAAATTCTTTCGTCGGTCATAGGAAGCCTTTAAATTAGTTTGTACTTTTTTAACCATTTCTTCCATTTCTGCCAGCATATGAGGCCCTAGCATTAAATTATCTTCTGTGCCACCGCAGTTTGAGAGAGTCCTACATTTACGCCCATAAAACACCTCAAAAGGACTCATTTGTGTAGAAGTGTGATAGTTGTTGTTATAAGCAAATTCTACCAAATGTAATTATTCTTCCCACTTAGATGGTTGTTGCATTACATAAGCTCAAAGCATATCCTCCATTGCCTAGTTTACTCACTCAGTCTACCCATTCGTTTGAGGGTGGTAGATGGTACTAAAATATACCTGAGTGCCCAGCCCTTCAAACAAGGCTTTCCACAAATATGATGTAAATTTTACATCACATTCCAAAATTATAACTTTTGGCATGCTATGCAGCTTAAAAATAGTTTTCATAAATATATTAGCAATCTGTACTTCCTTATAAGTAGGTTGTACAGGTATAAAATGACCAGATTCGCTCAACTTATCAAATACCACCATTATTGAATCATTCTGCTTCTTTGACTTGGGTAGCCCTATTATAAAATCGATGGAAATAGCTTCCCATTTCCATTCTGGAATAGGTAGTGGGTGTAGTAAACCAGCTGGGTGATGGTGTTTTGTTTTGACTTGCTAGCATTCTAAACAATGGGCCAAATATTCAACCACCTCCTTCTCCATGTCAGGCCATAAATATTCCTCTCTAAGTGCGGTTATCAACTTTGATAACTCGGATGGCCGGTATATGGAACCTTGTGATATTCATCTAAATTAAATCTTTAATAACCTTTATGCTAGGTACATACACTCTTGTTCTATAGATCAGCATACCTTCTTGATTCACCTCGTATCCAAGCTATTGTTCTTTTTTGTTTGGAATCTTAGTTTCCTACCACAGAAATTGATACTCTGGATCTTGTATTGCTGCCTCCTTGATTTGTTATTTAAATGTGTTTTGTGCTTCACTAAATGATACTTCATATAAACAATTGACTTTCCTACTTAGTGCATCAATGACACAGATCTCTTTTCCTTTTAAGTGCTTAATTTCAAATTCAAACCTACTTAAAAAATCAACCCAATGAACTTTCCTAGCATTCAAAGTGGGTTGTTTAAAATAGTTAGTCAAACTATGATGATCAGTCATTAGCAGAAATTTCTTACCCATTAGGAAACATCACCACATATTTAAATCATGGATGACTATTTTTAGTTTCAAATAGTAGGCTGATTAACTTTTCTCATACTCCTTAAGCTTCCTGGACTAGTAAATAACAACCTTTCCTTCTTGGATTAGTACATCATCTATGCCTTCCTTGCTAGCATTCGTACAAACTACATAATCTTTATTTGGATCAACAATGCTTAAAATGGGCACAGTGGTGAGTAAATTTTGAAGTTGATCGATTTTTTTTTGGCATTCTATACTCCACTTAAAACTTTTCCTTTCTTTTGCAGCGAAGTAATAAGATAGGCTACCCTAGAAAACCCTTCTATGAATCACCTGTAGTATTCAACTAGACCCATAAATAATCACATATCAACCACATCTTTTGGTACTAACCACTCCATTATTGTCTCTATTTTTTCTGGGTCTATGACTATTCCATATTTAGTAATGGCATGACCAAGATATTGGATTTGTTCTTTAAGGAAGTCGTATCTGCTCTTTGTGCTCTTCTACCATCTGAGAGTATATTAATATATCATTAATAAAAATTAGCACACATTTATCTAAATATTGATGGAATATATTGTTCATAAAGCACATGAAGGTTGCAGGTGTGTTTGTCAACCCGAAAGATAGCACAATGAACTCGTGATGCCCATATCGAGTCCTGAAGGTTGTTTCTTCTATATCCTCTTCCTTGATTCTAATTTGTTGATAACCCAAGCGAAGGTCGATTTTTGAAAACATGGTTGCTCCTTTCACTTGATCAAACAACCCATCTATACAAGGTATAAGATACTTTTTTTCTATGGTTAACTTATTTATTTGATGGTAATCCATACACATACGCAGGGTTCCATCCTTATTTTTAACAAAAATTACTAGGGCTCCCCAAGGCGATACACTTGGTCGAAGGTACTTTTTGTTAAGTAGTTCTTGTAACTACAGTTTTAATTCTATTAACTCTGGTACACTCATACAATAAGGGGCTCAAGATACTAGAGTATCCCCTGGTACTATTTCAATAGTGAAATCTATATCCCTTTTTGGCGGAAGTCTCGAAATTTCTTCAGGAAATACATCCCGAAAATTCTGCACTACCAGTATATCTTCTAAGTTGATAGAATTTTCTTTTGAATTAGAGTACGTTACTTGTATTGAATAAATCAAGCATCCTTTCCAGATACACTTGGCCAATTGGCAGGCTATCACCAACCTTAGCTTTAAGGGTCTTATTATTCTGTGAATTTCCTGTCTCTTTCCTTCCTCATCCATATAGTTAATAGTTTTAATTTTATAGTTAATGAGAGAACAATGTTTTTCCAATGAGTCCATACCAATTACAATATCATATGATCCTAAGGGAAACACATTCAAGTCTGCATAATAGACTATCCTACTATCTTTAGGGGACAATTTCTGACCTTGGCTAGTACTCTTCTCTTGGCTCCCATAGCTAATTGCACTAACTAGGGATTTTTAAACCTAACAACTTGCAGACAACATTGTTCTACTATTTTGGGACTAATGTAACTGAAGGTAGCTTTCGGATCAATTAAAATAAACATGGTTTGGTTGAATATTTTACCTTCAAACGCTATCGTGGTTGGCTGATACTCTGCTTGATGGTCCTCAAGAGAAAAATTGATCTTAGGCATGCTTCTTGTTGCTTCTCCCACTGTTGATGCTTCTTGAATCTATGATACCTTATCAGTTCCTTTGCGGTCTAGACAATTTTTAACATGATGGGGTCCTCCACATCCCCAACATTGTACGAGGGGTCTAGCTTCCATCTCTACTTTAGTCCTTACTGATTTTTTGTTTGTCCTGGTCTCACTGGGAAATTTGAACCTGGGTTGATTTATGTTCATGTTTCTATTCATCTCTCATCTAAGGGGTTTATTGGCCATAAACTTATTTACTTTATTGCTAGAGGAAAATTTACTCCCCTTTTTGTCATTCCATTTCTTACCTCCTTCCCCTTTTTTCTTATTTTGCTAGTAGCATACTCAAGCCTTCTGTATGACCTCATCCATCGATTACAGGTTATCGAACTTGAGGCACTCTTTCATAAACAACGATAAGCTGCTAATAAACACCACACCTTAGTCTTTTATTTCCATATGTATGGGACATATCGCAGTAAAGATGTCAACTTGGTTATGAACTCATCCATAGATAGTTGTCCCAATTGAAGGTCATGAAACTCCTTGGATTTCTCATCATAAAATATTTGAATTGGATATTTTTCCTTAAAATATTTTTGAAATTTGTCCCATGTTATTCTCTATTCGTTTACACCACGAAATTTTTTTACTTCCTTCCACCACAAGGTGCCTTTTCCCTGAAACTGAAAAATGACCAACCAAGCTTTTAAGTTATGATCATATTCATACAATTGGTAATACTTTTTCATATTGATGAGCCAAGCTTTTGTTGCCTCCTCTTGTTTGCCATCAAAGAGTGGAGGTTTAATATTTTGAAATTCTCCCAGAAGTTCTACTTTTTGTCTCTTGTGCTTGTTGTTTTCTGATACATTACCAGATTCTTTTTCTTGGTTCTCTTCACCACCTTCAGTTTCTGCTCTCTCAGTATGAAATTCTTGTTCTCTAGTCATGCTTCCTTGCTTAGGACTGCGAGTTGTTTGTAGAAATTCTCACTGTAAATTAAACTAATTATGCAATGTACTAAAGAAAAACACTTAATCTACTTCTACAATCAAACTTGTGTAAGCTTAATCGATTTGAGAAAGATCAAATAGAACACATATAATAGAGAAGAACATTCAATCACACATGAAACATGGAAGAATAATCTAGGGAAAACCTCAATTAAGAACCCCACTATCTGTATTATCATACAAGTGGAAATATCTTAGGATTACACAAAGCTTTAGCTCTCAACCTATCTAGCTCTTAGTACAATCCTTCACTTTTGCTTATAAATAGAATAGACAACACATATGCCTTCCTTCAGTCCTCAAAACCTCCTATTTCCTTGCACAGTTTTCCCTGGGTCCTCTAGTTGTAACCTATGTGATTCATACCTCACACACTTCTCAGACCTCTGTAGAAGCTAGAAAATCCTAAAGGAATGAATTCCTTCTGCATGGATGAGTTTCCTTTATAGGAAAATTCCTCCAACTAATAGTACATTGTCCCTGCCTTTAATATCAACTAGGTCTCTGTCTGAACTGACATGCATGAGTTATTTATGAGAAAATATTTAGTTATCTGGAGAACAATAGCTGCATGCATGCATGCATTAACTGACTAAACTCACAATTAGTTCCACAAACTATTTGGAACTAATTTAACTGGACTTAACTCAGTTAACTGAGCTAACTAATTACAACTCAAATACAACTCATCCTTATCTCCTTAATTAAGGAATAATTTCATCAATCAAAGGCATAACTGTTGCCTATGTTGAAAATGCAACAAGATGATGGAGCTTAGTCAAAAGAAGTCACCTTCACTAAGTGGTCCCGCAGGCTATTTTTGGTGCAAAGTCTATTTTTAGACTGTCTATTTTTAGATATATGGATCATGGTCTATGAGTTGTAGAATGCTATTTATGGATGATTGGTCAAGTTGGTAAAAATAGATGGACCTCCATTTTTAGACATATGGGTGGAGTCTATGTTTAGACTGCCAGGCTAAAAATAGAACAATCGAATATTATTAGTTCTTAATAATATTTGGACTATAAACATTATCTTATTCTCTTGGAGCCCTTCAGTTCGAGCTACGGATGTGGCACATGTAGCTGCCAGAAGGAAATACATGGTTCTTGTGGGTTAAATTGAACTATTGCATGGAGGAATTCAGTTAAAACTTCAGTGATTGAGTTCTGTGGAGTTGATTGAGGAGTTGATGGAGTTGTGTTCAGTTTGACTTAGTTTAACTAGTTGTATTTAGTCTAACTGATCAATAGACTAAGTGATGAGTGGTGTGAATTAATTATTAATTAATTCACTAATTATTAATTCATAAACCAACTAAAGAATACATCAGTTAACTCAGTGCATGGACAGTTCAGTGGAGACAAGTGTTAGAAGTGAGTGAAAGGGCAAGACAGCTGTCAGTTGTGACTATAGTTGTGCATGAGAATTACACAATAAATGGATTGAGTATTGCCAATGAGGATTGCATGGTATATCCAAGGGAAATATGAATTTGGATCATTCATTCATCAGTATTCTCATGCAAGATTGTGCAGTGGAGGCAGACAAGCAGTGGAGAAGATTTGATCCAGTGATCGATTCATATCTAAGCTAATTTGTGTGTAACAGGTGGAGATAGTACTGAGTACTTGTGAGGAGTGTTGTACTATGTATTGTTACATGTTCTCAATAAATATAATATATAGATAGTTGGTGGTTTTCAGCTTTATGCTTTCCCCGAGTACATACTGTTAGGATATTCCGACACATAGGAAATAGTTAAGTTCAACTTGGTCTAGTATAGAGTTAGGTATAAAGTTAGGTAAAGTGTGTTTCTTTACCGTTGTACATTTTGTAATTTACAATCCGACAGTCACGATATGTAGTGATCCGACGGTTCATTCTCTCCTTGGTATTACCGACACTTGATCCGTGGCTTGACACCCGATTGGTCCATGAATTCTATTTAAAGCGCATGGAGGGTCATTTGTAGGTTAACCGTGCATGAGAGAAGCTTATGTAAATTTTCATTCGTTTATTAATAAATTGCCTGTAGTAGCCACGTTGGCGCAGGCCGTGGACTGTTTCCCTCTCTGAGGGTTTTAACCACGTCAAAATACTGGTGTATTGATCTGTGATCTGTTTGTGAGCGGTGTCCTTTGGGTGTTCTGTCTGAGGAACTTAC
>APFE030123283.1:0-11099 GCA_000404065.3 Pinus taeda | reverse complement strand
CCATGAATTCTATTTAAAGCGCATGGAGGGTCATTTGTAGGTTAACCGTGCATGAGAAAAGCTTATGTAAATTTTCATTCTTTTATTAATAAATTGCCAGTAGTAGCCACGTTGGCACAGGCTGTCGACTGTTTCCCTCTCTGAGGGTTTTAACCACGTCAAAATACTGGTGTATTGATCTGTGATCTATTTGTGAGCGGTGTCCTTTTGGTGTTCTGTCTGAGGAACTTACCCTGTAAATTCCTACACATACTGTGTTGATATGTGTGATTGATGCTTCAATGTGCACATGTGATTATTTCTTAATACTGCAAAATTGATGATCAACGTAGAGGAGGTTATGTATTATGCATGATTCCACAAATAGTGTATAATCAAGATAATCTTTGTGAATAAGTGTCATATTATTTTAAATTTCTACGTGGTATCAGAGCTGGTTGATTTGTAGAAAAAGTTCTACATGATATCAAAGCGAGTTGATCATCGGATCTATTATTCAGAAAGTGTTTACATTTTATTTCTTCAGGCAGAGTCTGTAATCGGGCCAAGTAGCCTCTGGATTCATACTTCTTTTGGAAGGTGAGATATCCAATGAATGCCCATACAGTCGATCTTTGTACAAGAAATATTTTGTTCTCACGGATTTTAGATCAGAAGTGGTTGAGTTTTGAGTTGGTGGAATTCGAATTTGCAGCAGTGTTTTCTTGGTATCAAAGTTGAAATGTCTTTCAATGGATTGGATTGGAGTATACCCTTGAGGGCAGCTCAAACTATATTTCATGGAAGGACAGGATGGAGGCAGTGTTATATGATAATGGGTTGAAGGAGTTCATAGATGCGGATGTCCCAAAACCTACTGATACTACTCAAGTCAGGGATTGGCAAAAGAAGACAGCAAAGTGTCGAAGGATTCTATTGGAAGGTGTGAGGGATCACATTGTGTCCAACCTCCATGGAAAGGCTTCTCCATACTTGATGTGGAAAGCGTTGACAGATCTATTCCAAAGAAAGAGCAACCAGAGGAAGTTGGTGCCCAAGGATATACTCAGAAACATAAAGTGTGAGAATGGAGACAGTATGCCCGAGTATCTCATGAAGTTCACCCAATGCCGGGATGAGCTAGGAAGTGTGGGGGTGACTGTCGATGATCAGGACTTGTTGAGCTTGGCTCTACTTGGTCTTCTGAAGAGTTGGCATTCCTATCAGGAATCTATTAATGGTTGGGAGAAGTTGCCAAGATGGGAGAGACTTTGGTCAGATCTTGTGCAAGAGGAGATCAGGCGGAACACCAGAGACAGTTCTTCATCTATGCATGATGAGGAGTATTGTGCCTTAGCGTGTAAGGAAAATAAGGGAAAGGATAAGGTTTCTCTTTCCAAATCCAGTTCTTCCAATGATGGGAAGAAGGTTGAAAAATCGAAAGTGTGATGCTTTTGTTGTCATGAGGTGGGCCATTATGCCTCAAATTGCCCATGGAGGAAATCCAAGAAGGGATCCGGGAAAGGATTTAAAGGTGAGGCACTTGCTTCACAGTTTGAGTTGGATTTCACACTCTTCGCATGCATGGTTTCATCCATGATGAGAAGTGGTTGGTTTCTTGATAGTGGAGCTTCTTTCCACATGTCCAGTGACAAAATTTTGTTCAATACTTTGGAGGAGAAAGATCTCCAAATACTCATAGCGATGGGTAATGATGAAAAGTATAGTGTCTCAGGTGTAGGCACAATTATTTTTCAGAGGAAGCATGGATCTCGAATTACCTTGACCGATGTCAAGTATGTACCAGGACTGAATAGAAACTTGGTGTCGATCACAATGCTAGAAGACAGAGGCTATGATGTAGTCTTCAATAAGGGAAATGTCTTCCTTAGACACATCATCACTAGACAGGTGAAGTAGATTGGTTCACGGGTCAAGAACCTGTATGCTCTTAAGGTACAAGATGCATGAAAAGCCTTGAGCAGTAAGGAAACTGATGGAGACTTGGTGGTTGAGAGGTAGGGTATATTACCTCTCAACATGCAGAGCCAGAAGAAGTCTCAGACAATTGTGAAGGAGCCACAATTAGTGCAGCAACTTCAGGAGGTTATGGAGCAGCCACAACAAGGGAATCTGAGTGGAGATCGAGTAGAGACACCTACTCATGCAGAGACCTCCAGTAGGGGGAAACTTCGAGCCAGGTGGGCTGAGGGATCACATGCAACCATACCTCCAGGTAGGAGGTGGGGAGATATAGAGTGATCGTCCCAAGGAGGAGGGGCATGATCCTTGAGGTACCTAACCTCTTGGATGAGACCTTTCTACAGGAGCCTCGATGTGGAGTAGTATGAACTTACTGATTGGGTAGAGATAGATGTGGATGGAGCGCCAGAGAGAGCGACAATGTAAGGAATCCTAGGACAGCACATGCTAGCAGGCTGCAGCAATGCGAGAGGCACAAGTGTTTTTCACAGTGCTAGGTGGCATAGAGAGGTGTGCAATGGTACGAGATGCATGGATATGTTGCAGTAGCGCAGATGTTAGAGAGGGAGCATTTGTCAGCAGCAAGTAGAGCTTCAGCATCAGAGTATGTTCCTAGCCCAACAGAGGGGTCATTTGGGAGTGTTTTTGTTCCAAGTGTTGTTGGAGCAAGTGGAGTGGGTAGATGTGTTTCCTGCAGAACATTCTAGAGTTACACGATAGGGGTTGTGATAATCCATATCTTGTTGAGAGGGAGTGTTGAAAATGCAACAAGATGATGGAGCTTAGTGAGAAGAAGTTGCCTTCACTAAGTGGTCCCGCAGGCTATTTTTGGCGCAAAGTCTATTTTTAGACTATGTCTATTTTTAGACATATGGGCAAAGTCTATTTTTAGACTACCAGGCTAAAAATAGAACAATCAAATATTATTAGCTCTTAATAATATTTGGACTATAAACATTATCTTATTCTCTTGGAGCACTTTCGTTCGAGCTACGGATGTGGAAGATGTAGCTGCCATAAGGAAATACGTGGTTCTTGTGGGTTAACTTGAGCTACTGCATGGAGGACTTCAGTTAGAACTTTAGTGATTGAGTTCTATGGAGTTGATTGAAGAGTTGATGGAGTTGTGTTCAATTTGACTTAGTTGAACTAGTTGTATTTAGTCTAATTGATCAATAGACTAAGTGATGAGTGGTGTGAATTAATTATTTATTAATTCACTAATTATTAACTCATAAATCAACTAAAGAATACATCATTTAACTCAGTGCATAGACAATTCAGTGGAGGCAAGTGTTAGAGGTGAGTGAAAGGGCAAGACAGCTGTCAGTTGTGACTATAGTTGTGCATGAGATTTGCACAATCAATGGATTGAGTATTGCCAATGAGGATTGTGTGGTATATCTAAGGGAAATATGAATTTGGATCATTCATTCATCAGTATTCTCATGCAGGATTGCGCAGTGGAGGTAGGGAAGCAGCGGAGAAGATTTGAGCCAGTGATTGATTCAGATCTGAGCTAATTTTTGTGTAACAGGTGGAGATAGTGCTGAGTACTTGTGAGGAGTGTTGTACTATGATTACTTGTGAGGAGTGTTGTACTATGTATTTTTACATGTTCTAAATCAATATAATATACATATATTTGGTGGTTTTCAGCTTTACGCTTTCCCCGGGTACATACTGTGTTGATACGTGCGATTGATGCTTCAATGTGTGCATGCAATTGTTTCTTAATACTGCAAAATTGATGATCAACGTAGAGGAGGTTATGTATTATGCATGATTCCGCAAATAGTGTATAATCAGGATAATTTATGTGAATAAGTGTCATATTATTCAAAATTTCTACAGCATGACTTCACAAAGACTTCATGTTTGAATTTGACCAACTAATTAACTCAATATGAATTAATTAATTATTTTTCAAATAGCTAGTGAGACTAAATTCGAATTTTAATTCTCAATTTTGATTCAAGGACAAATAAAAATTGGAATATATCCCAAAATGCTATTTATAGCAATGTTATTTTTATCATTTCTATTTTTTTCTATTTTCAACAAAGTTGGAGTATATCCTGAAATGCTATTTGTAGCGAAGCTATTTTTAGCATTTTTATTTTTATGATATCTTGTTGCTATTTTCAACACTCCCTCTCAAAAAGAAAGGAACTCAACTTGATCCCAATCCTAAACCTTTGGAATGTTCTGCATGCAACACTTCTCTCAAGTGTTGTTGCTCTAATAACTCTAGAAACAAAAAAACAAAAAAAACATACAACCTGAATCAAAATGATGCCTCTGTCATCAAAGTATCTGACTGTTATTGCCTCTGTCAACTGAAAACTCTGCACCTCTGTGCTCTTCATTATCTGATTGCTCTAGCCTCTATCACTTTGATCTATGACTACATAAATCACATTGATTCCTCCTACTACATCCATGCTATTGTTGGTCCTATCTCCCAGCACTGCACCTCATCTCATCATGTTGCATCATGCTACCTAATGCTACACTACAACTCAGTTATTGAGAAGTAAGTAACTGATCTCCCAACTGACCTCCCTGTTGGGGTAGAAACACCCTCTGATGCTAAAGCTCCCTCTGTCACTCCATCTGCATCTGTCTCTACCCACTCAGTCAGTCTTGCTACTCCTTATCGCGGCTTCAGTAGCAATGTCTAATCAAAGAGGTTGGGTACTTCAAGGATCCTACCCCTATCTTAGCCTTCTTGGGGCTATCTCCACATCGCCCCACCTCACACCTGGAGGTATGGCTACATGTGATCCCTCTGCCCACTTGGCTTGAAATTTCCTCATACTAGAGATCTCTGCATGAGTTGATGCCTCCACTTGATCTCCTCTCGGCTTCTCCATTTGTGGTTGCTCCGCAACCTCCTGAAGTTGCTTCACCAATTGTGGATCCTCCACAATTGTCTGAGACTTCTTCTGGCATTGCATGTTGAGAGGTAATGTACTCTCACTCTCAACCACCAAGTCTCTGATAGTTTCCCTGCTCCTCAAGGCCTTTCATGCATCTTGAACCTTAAGAGTATACAGGTTCTATATCCATGAACTAATCTGTTTCACCTGACCCATGGTAATGTGTCTAAGGAAAACCTTTCCCTTACCGAAGACAACATCATAGTCTTTGTCCTCCACCATCGTGATCGATGTCAAGTTTTTCTTCAGTCCAGGCACATACTTCACATCAGTCAAGGTGAGAGGAGCTCCATTCTCCCTCTGAAACACAATTGTACCTTCACCTGAAACACGGTACTTTCCATCATCGCCCATATCTATGCATATCTGGAGGTCCTTATCCTCCAAGGTATTGAATAAATTCTTATCGCTGGTCATGTGGAATGAGGTTCCACTATCCAAAAACCAACCATAACCCATCATTGATGAAACCATGCATGCGATGAGGGTAAAATCCAATTCGAACTGAGAGGCCAATGCCTCACCTTCAGATCCTTCTGAGGATCCCTTCTTGGATTTCTTTAATCGACAATTTGTTGCATAATGGCCCACCTCATGAAAATTAAACCATCTCACTTTAGATTTGTCAATCTTCTTCCCACCATGAGAAGAACTCAATTTGGGATGAGAATCCTTCCCCTTCCCTTTCCTTGCCTTACTTTCTAAGGCTATATTTTCTTCATCATCATTCTTTGATGAAGAACTGTCTCTAGTGCTTCTCGTGATCTCCTCCTACATCAGATCCGACCACAGTCGTTCCCAATCTGGAAATGTCTCTCTTCCATTCATTGAGTCCTCGTAGCTATGCCAGATCTTAGGAAGACAAAGGAGAGCAAGACTCACCATATCATCATCAGCTGTCATGATTCCTACACTTCCAAGGTCATCTCTGCAGGTGGTGAGCTTGTTTAGATATAGAGAGATCATGTCACCCTTTTCACACTTGATTTTCTAAAGCTTTTCCTTCACCGCCAGCTTCCTCTGGTCGCTTATACTCTAATATAGATCCTTCAATGTCTTCCACATTGAAAACCAAGTCTCCTTCCATGGTATGTAATTCAAGCTGCCATCCAGGGCCTACTCGAGTCACAAACCATTGAACACCATTGGTGAATTTCGAGATGTGATAAGAAATCAGTTTTCTACCAACAATCAAGAACTTCAAACTTCTCCCTTCTTTGTATATTGTTCTTCGCTTTGATCACCTTTGCTCTGATACCATGTAGAAATTTATCTATAGATCAGCTACCTGCGATACCATGTAGAAATTCTCACTGTAGATTAAACTAATTATGCAATGTACTAAAGCAAAATACTTAATCTACTTCTACAATCAAACTTGCAAAAGCTTAATCAATTTGAGCAAGATCAAATAGAACACATATAACATAGAAGAAGATTCAATCACACATGAAACACAGAAGAATACTCTAGGGAAAGCCTCAACTAAAAACCCTGCTATCTCTATTATCATACAAGTGGAAATATCTCCAGATTACACAAAGCTTTAGCTCTCAAGCTATCCAGCTCTCAGTACGATCCCTCACTACTGCTCATAGACGGAATAGACAACATATATGCCTTCCTTGAGTCCTCCAAGACTCCTATTTTTCTTGCACAGTTTCCCCTAAGTCCTCCAGCTATAACCTGTGTGATTCTCACCTCACACACTTCTTATACCTCTGTAGAAAATACACAATCCCGAAGGAATGAATTCCTTCTACATGGATGAGTTTCCTTTATAGGAAAATTCCTCCAACTGATAGTACATTGTCCCTGCCTTTAATCTCAACTAGGTCTCTATCTGAACTGACATGCATGAGTTATTTATGAGAGAATATTCAGTTATCTAGAGAACACTAGTTCTCTACATGCATGCATTAACTGACTAAACTCACAATTAGTTCCACAAACTATTTGGAACTAATTTAACTGGACTTAACTCAGTTAACTAAGCTAACTAATTACAACTCAAATAAAACTCATACTTATGTCCTTAGTTAAGGGATAACTTCCCCAATCAAAGGGATAATTGTTTCTTGACTTCACAAAGACTCCATGTTTGAATATCACCAACTAATTAACTGAAGATGAATTAATTATTTATTTTTCAAAAAATGAGTGAGACTAAATTTGAATTTTAATTCTCAATTTTGATTCAAGGACAAATCAAAATTGGAATATATCCCGAAATGCTATTATAGTAATGCTATTTTTAGAATTTCTATTTTTGCTATTTTCAATAGAGTTGGAGTATATTTTGAAATTATATTTATAGCAATGTTATTTTTATCATTTCTATTTTTATCATTTCTTGTTTCTATTTTCAACATTGTTTGTCATTGATTCTATTTATCTGACAAACTCTTCATGATCTTTTTGTGTTCCTGCATCAACTGTTCATTTTCTGCTCACAGTCGAGCCATTTATGATTTTAAGTCTTGCAAAGTTTCCAAGATTGCAAGATTAGTATCTCTTCTCCTGTTGTACCTATTGTAGCTTACTCTGTCATTTCAGTTTTTAATATTATTCAAAATCCAAAAAAATGAAATATCATGTTTAAGTTTTGAAAAATCAAAATAAGGTTTGAAATTTTAAAATATTAGTTCGAATTGCATTATCGGTGACATATAAGGCATTACGAAAGTGGGCCCAAATCATCTACTAAATCCTGAGCATTTATGTGAAGCACGATCAAATATTGGTAAAGGACACAGATAAAGTACTCTACTGGCAAAAGATGAGCACAGTTTACCCTGACATCAGCACATTTGACGGAGATCGATGGCCCATGATTGTTGTAGGGGTTTAACCTTGATCAACATCCAGTACACCCCCTACCCCTGCAGCGGGCCACCCATCAATGTTTCACTCCACCTCACATCCTCCACACCATCCTCCACTTCCATTCATTTATGTCTAGCTCACCCTCCGTACCCCGTCAGCTCATCTCTGCCACTTCATTAATTCGTTACATGATTCCCTTTTTCCCTCCATTTTACTTACCATTTATAAAAGAAAAAATGAAACCTCGTTGTATTAGTCACTTGTTTTTTGTACAAGCAGCGATGACATGTCATCTCTCACCTCCAGTTCAGCATTACAAGTTAGGAACTATCATTTTTTAGTCCTCATGGCCAAACAAGTAAGTTCATCCTCTATTATCCATACCCCATTAATGGATGTTAAACATGATATTTTTGATACCTTATGTAGGTTTTAACCCCATACAAAAATTACCTGCATACGAATTCTAAATCACAGGAAAAATAAAAATGCGAGAGCATAACATATAAAACACATATACACAGATATTTCCCATTGGATCCCAAAACCGGGACTACCAGCTTGATTTTTCATTATTTTCCTTTCAATGTTACAATACATATTTATGCATGCCAAAGCATCAAATACCATGGACCCAAAACCATCGTGTCCAATACCATGGACCAAAAAACCATCGCGTCCAAAAAACATGTGCGAAAATCATGCACAAAACCATAGGTGGGTCCACCCAACCTAACATAGGGTCCAAAACCAAAATTTTCCGGGCCACTGCCCCGGACCCCATAAAGTGGGGTTACGGGTACCCCTCAAACCCCCTGTTAACTATGTGGAAAGAATATAACACAACCCAACAATCTGCCACTTGTTGTTTTCTTTCCACAAGGGGCCACAGGAGAGCTAGTCATTTTTTCAGCCCTGAAATGCCCATTGTTTCTCTACACCAAGATTCTCAGAGCTCACAGATTTTGTTAATGCATCTGCAGTATTCTTCAAAGTGTCCACCTTTACCAGCAACACCTTTTTGTCTTTATCATATCCCTCACAAAGTGATACTGAACATCAATGTGCTTTGTCTTTGAATGATAAGCAGGGTTCTTTGCCAAGAAAATTGCACTTTGGCTGTCACAGTCTATCCTTATAGCTCCCTGTACTAACCCCATACTTGAACACAATCTCTGCAACCAAACTGCTTCCTTGCTTGCATGAGTGGCTGCCATGTATTCTGCCTCTGTAGTTGATAGTGCCACTACAGATTGTTCTTACTCATCCAACTGATTGCACCTCCAAATAGGTTAAACACATACCCACTTGTAGATCTTCTCTGATCCAGATCTCCAGCCCAGTCTGCATCAACAAAGCCATGAATATCCAACACTCTGTCCAATCCTGGTCTTCCTTGGAAGCACAAACCATAATCACTAGTGCCACGCAAATACTTGAAAACCCGCTTCACTGCTGTCCAGTGCTCCTTCCCTGGTTTAGACATAAACTTGCTCAATACTCCCACTGCATGTGCAATGTCTGGTCTAGTACAGACCATGGCATACATCAAGCTACCGACTGCACTTGCATATGGAACACGGGACATGTCCTCTTCCTCTTCTTGTGTCTTGGGACACTGTTCAGCATATAACCTCACACCTACAGGAATGGGAACCTTCCTCACCGGTTTACTATCCTGCATATTAAACCTCTGCAATTTTGTCTCGACATACTTCCTCTGGTTTAACCAGAGCTTCCTCTTTGCCCGATCTCTTTTAATTTCCATGCCCAAAATATAGTTTGCAGCACCGAGATCTTTCATGTCGAAATTGGAGGACAATTGGGTCTTCAAATCCTGGATAATTTCTTTGTCATTTCCAACCAGCAACATACATCCACATACAAGACTAGATAAATAACACGGTCACCAATTAATTTAAAATACACACAGTGATCTGCTTTGCTTCTGGTGAAGCCAAGTCCCCGTTTAAATGTATCAATTTCTGATACCACATCCTTGGTGACTTTTTTAACCCATACAGAGACTTCTTTAACTTGCATACCAGTTCTTTCTTACCCTTCACTGCAAAGCCTTCAGGTTGCTTCATGTAGATTTCCTCTTGCAAATCCCCGTGAAGAAATGTTGTCTTAACATCCATCTGTTCTACCTCAAAATCAAAAGCAGCAGCAATAGATAAAAGTAATCAAATAGAAGTTACCTTGGCAACAGGAGAAAAAATATCACCAAAATCAATTCCCGGCACCTGGGAATAACCTTTTGCTACCCACCGAGCTTTGTATTTCTCCACCTTCCCTTCTGCATTTGTCTTCTTCTTGAACACCCATTTGCTGCCAATGGGTTTCCTTCCAGCCGGCAACTCCACCAGATCCCAAGCCTCATTTCTGTGCAAAGATGCCATTTCATCAACCATGGCCTCTTTCCAGAGTTTTCCATCCTCTGAATCCACTGCTTCCTTCACAGTTCTGGGATCATCATCAGTAACAGACAAAGCAAAGTTTGAACAGAAAGCAGATGGACTATACCTTTCTGGCTGCCTTCTTTCTCGCACTGATCTTCTCACAGCCGGAGTTTGTGGCTCTTCATCTTCTGATTCCTCCTCTGCTACAGAGTTTGATTCTTCCTACTTTAGTTCAAACTCTATCTTCACAGGTTCCTTTGGTTGGACTTCATGTTTAATAACATCTTTCACCTCTCTGAATACCACATCTCGACTGTACACAACCTTCCGTGTGACTAGGTTCCAAAGCTTATAACCTTTTAAACCATCCTTATACCCAATAAAGATGCACTTTTCAGATTTGCTATCCAACTTGGTTCATTTGTCCTTTGGAACATGTACATATGCATCACATCCAAATACCCTCAGATGTGAAAGAGAGGGTTTCTTACCAGTCCATACTTCTTGTGGAGTCTTATCCTCCAACGCTAATGAAAGTGACCTGTTGACCAGGTAACATGCAGTATCCACCGCCTCTACCCAGAATTCTTGTCCTAACCCTGCACAACTAAGCATGCTTCTTGCCCTTTCCATTAGTGTCTTGTTCATTATTTCTAAGACTCCATTGTGCTAAGGTGTATATGGAGTAGTCTTCTGCCATGCTATACCACACTTCTTACAGAATTCTTCGAATTCCTTGCTGCAGAATTCTCCACCATTATCTATCCTCAACACCTTTATCTTCTTCTCTGTATGATTTTCCACCAGAGCCTTAAATTCTTTAAACCTATCAAAGACTTCAGATTTCTTCTTAAGGAAATATATCCATGTATTATTTGAGAAGTCATCTATAAATGAAACATAGTACACAGACTTACCCAGTGATGGAACTTTCACAGGTCCAAACACATCACTGTGCACAAGCTCT
>APFE030123282.1:0-11339 GCA_000404065.3 Pinus taeda | reverse complement strand
CAACGTGACCCTAGAAAAACCCCCTACAACTCTTGGGGAAAACCAGTTTGAGAGCTCTTCTTTATTTCTGGAAAATGCCTTTTTACAGTGAGAAAATTTCAGCAAAATATTTCGGCAAAATAAATTTCCAGCAAGCAAACTTATCTGTTTTTCAGCCCAACAGACAACCTGGGAACTTGTTGTACGCGCGGTACGGACCGTACGAACGTACAGACTGTACAGACCGTGCGGACATACCTCGATTTCTGTGCTGAAAATCGGTTCCTCGATATTCGTGCCCAAAAATCAGTTTTTCTCAGTTTTCAGCAAAAAAATCAACTTTTTTTGCTTGTTCTTGCTGCTGCTCTGCTTGTTCTTTCTGCTGTTCTGATTTGTTGAAGAGCTGCCTGGTATGTGTGCCAAACTGCTGCCTCTTTCTCCTTCTTGTCCAGAAATCTCCCTTACTCTCTTGCTCTCCTTCTCCCAATCTGCTCATGAAAGAATGAATGATCTTTTTCCTCCTTCTCCTCCTTTAACCCAACCTTAAATGACTTTTGGGTGATCCCTAAATTCAATGGCTGAGATAGATTTAGATCAATGGCTGAGATTAAATGCACATTTAAATCTCACTTTCTATTTTTTAATTCACCCACTTTAATAAAGACCCACTTAGTCATTTCTTTCCAAAGTCACTTTTCCTTTCTAATTTTTCATTGACTTTATAAAAGTCACTTTAAAATTAGACTTAGTAACTTTATCACTTAAAGTCACTTTTAAATTAGATTTTAACTTTATAAAAATTATAAAGTCACTTTAGGAGAAAAATTAAAATCTTTTGGACACTTTTCTCTAGGCCAAAGAAGCCTAAGGGAACCACCTGTCCTCCGGTACCAAATTTCAACAGATATATCTGATAATATGACCTTCCCTCAATATGTTGAAAGAAGTATTGATGTATTTTCTATTAAGCCTCCTGATTAGGTGGGATGGGGAAATACAAACAGATATTGAGGGCACGTCTGGCAAAAATTGGTTCAGAAAAAACAATCCTTCTGAAATGGACATCAGAAATCCATTAGAGACAGGTGCTAATTTAAAATTGGCTTGTACAGGCCAAGGCTAAAGGACAAAAACGGATCATGTAACTGGCAAAGAGACAATTCAAGGTACCTCTGTTCTTGAACTACGAAAGGAGGGCAGAAGCCAAGGAGCTAGCAAAGAAATATTGTCTTTGTTTGAAGAAAATATGGAATTTGTTGATGAAGAAACAGAAATGACTAAGAAAACCAGGGAACATGCTCTAAAGGAAGGAGCTGAAGGAGCCACAACAAACTTGTCATTGCTTGAGGACAAGCAATGTCGATAAGGGAGGACTGTAATTTTCCCGCAAAATTAAGTGCAAAAAAGGACGAAATTGCTTATCAATCCCCGTAGGCTACAGTCCTCAATAAATGAGGAAACCCCTAAAATTTTCAATTTTGGGCAAGTTTTGGGGCTGCTGGGCAAAAAAAACCAAAGTTGGGGGCTTAGAGTAAAGTTTACTCAATCAATTAAGAAAGGAGAGCCCCTCAAAGAAGCCTATAAATTCGAGAGGATTGGATTCATTTGGATCATGATTGGATTGGATATTTTATCTCTATTTTTGAACCTGAGGCTCTGAGGGTCTTAAGACCCCCCTTTACCCCTGTCAATTTCGGTGGTGAAAGATTCCACCCTAGTTGACATTTTATATTCTTTATTTTCTATCTTGGTACAGGGAAATGAAGATCAACAAAAATTATCAGGAGGACAAGATTCAATTTCTGTTTGGTGCCGTAGTTTTCTTTGAAGGCAGGGGGGAAGGCCAAATCTTTGGGACTTCATCTGTGATCAACAAAGGTCATTGTACTTTCCTGGACAGGCCTGTGAAAGAGCCAAGGCAGATTCCTTCCGCAGTAACGAGTCCTGATGACACATCGTAGTGTAATTCTAGAGGGATGTTTGGGCAGTCCAAACTCTAGTCCCGTGCAAGGTGACCAACAAAGTAAGGAATCAAGTCCATAATGCATTGGATGTTGTTCTAAGGTTTTTGGTGCTGAAGATTTCGGTCTATCATTTGACAACAGTAGTTGTCAGTGGTGTGGGACCGTGGCTCAATAAGATCCCAAAATTATACAGAACACATGATTTATCATTCGACAACAATCATTGTTTGGCGGTGTGGGACCGTGGCTCCAGGACGATACCAAAATTATACAGCTCGTGCAATCCATCATTTGACAAGATCATTGTTCAATGGTGTGGGACCGTGGCTCCAAGAAGATCTCGATACTATCCAAACAATCTATAGCATGGATAGATACGAACAGGTTATGACTCTCTGTAATTTCGATGTGCAGTTTTTAACTGGGGGCAAAGATCAAGAGCTCTGCTTGGATTAAAGACCACGCTCGGCCCAGGAACTCTTTATTTACTTTAAAGTCTGATGCCAAGGATAGAAAACTCAAGGCTTAAGATTTATACATTATTTGTGTAAAACTATAATTGTTATGAATGTGAACTAAAATTACATTGTTTGTTAATTGGTGTGAACTGGATTACTTGTTAATTAAGCGTTATAACTGTGAACTGGATTTATGTTGTTGGTTGATATATTATTGAACAATACATTCGACTTGTCAAAATATGGTGTTATCTATACAAAGGTGGAATTAATTATTCTTTGTATCGTTGGAAAAGAAAGGACAAATTGATTGTTGTATTGAATGCCCCTACTATACTAGAAAGAAAAATTTGTTATAAGAAAAACCTAGGGAAAAATTACCCTGTTACATCACACCATCTACACCATGTCCGTGTTCGCTTGAGAAGATAGTTTGGAATGCATTATAGATGAATGGCAAGGCACTTCGACATGGAGAAAACAATGGTAGTGATGGACACCAAGTTGACCAAATCCACTATCTTCCACCACCAAATTGGTGAATGGACTGAATAGACAAAGATTCTCAAAATGAGCGTTGTGCATATCTTAAGAATGTACAACACTAAGCATCCATTCACACGGGATGAGATTCTTCATTATGTTCAACATAGCTACAAGTTTAAAACAAATCCCTTCATAGCTCTATTGGCCACAAGTTCACAACCCTTTTCAAGTGTGTTTAAGGTCCCAACCATTGGCCCGAATTAACATAGCTCTAGCCATTACATCTACATAAGAAAAATCCACCCATGCTTAGACCAAGGCTAATAAAGCAGCCAAATCTGATGAACAAATCTAGCACGTCCACCAAGAATTTCATGATGTTTTGCACAAAGTCAATGCAAATATAAGTAAGACATGATCAACATTGAGTTCCACACAAGTTTTAGATAGGAGACCAAGGTATGGTCACATTTGTAGAAAGAGCACTTCAAAGGACCCCATCGGAAGCACGACCCACTCTGATATTGGCCTTACACAATTGTCAAGGTTGTGGGTGAGAATTCTTTTAATTAAGTATTCCCCCATTCCTTGGCTTGCATCAACATTTTATGTGGAGTTGCTTCAACCATATTTTCACATCTCTTGGACACCTTGAATGTGGTCGAGCACTTGGTACCTATAGAACTCAATCTTGACTGCATTATGTAGGCAATAGTCGATTGAATCATGGACACCAAGATAAAGGCCACCCACCAGTAGACCGTTGAAATTTCTAAGTCTAACCCACTAGAAATTTTCCTACACTATCTGGTTTATTTCTCCTACTTGTTTAATTACTGAACAAGTTATTTAACCATATAAATACTGAAATAAACACAATGCAGTCTCAACCATCTACGGATCATCAACTGAAAGAAATAGACAAACACACAAGGGACACCGTTGTTTTTAGACAATCGTCCCCGTAAAAACCCAACTTGGGAAAATCGTTGCAGCAGTTCTGAGGGTTTTACTATTAAGCAGATTTTCTTGAGTAAAACTGGGTGCCAAACTAGCTCACCTGAAAGAAAAATCCATCTGGCAATAATAACTCTCTTCGGAAGCAGATATTTTGAAAGTTTCCTCCATGAAACTACCTCCAACACCTCTCTGAGGCTCAGCGCCAGCCCTCCTAGCCTCTGCGTCAGCCTAAAACCCTCTGCGTCAGCCCTCTGAGGCTCTGCACAGCCTCTCTGGCCCTCTGTGTCACTTCTACAGCCTCTGTGTCACTCATGCAGGCCCTCTGGCCCTTTGCGCAGTCACTATTGGCCTCTTTGTGGCTCCTTTCGGCTCTACGTCTACCTCTACCTCTGCGCTGGTCTTCCGGCACTATCTTTGCCTCTCTGCTATGCACTCACTGCCCCTCACTGCAACTCTAATCAATGGTTCAATTTCTCTTAGCAAACCCCACTCTAGAAAATCGAACTGACTAATCACTCTCGTGTATCTCCAACTGACCCTCAAGCCTCCTCTTGTATTTTTTTGTTGAGTCTTCAACAGCCGAGATTACATCTTTAATCAACGACTAAGATTAGGTTTGGCTTGATCCATGTTATTTAGAACCTTCTAACCGAGTTTTATATTAATACCCATTAATATTTTTATTTTCCTAAGTTTAGACTTAGGAACCCATCAAAAATATTAATTATTTTAATATCTCCTTCACCGGGCAGAATTTCCCCAAACCTTTTCTGGGTCTTGGAGATCTCATGTGCTTTAGCCTCTCCACCAATTTTCATGGCTAGAGCACATCCGATGCTACCCCAAATCAACATAGACCATCCAACCATATCAGGTTGTCAAAGCAAGGAAACTCCTTCACTGGGACTAGTGGCTCACCAGGAGTCAAACTCAATGGAAGTTTCCCCATCTAATAGAGGAACTTGATGCAATAGAGATTATTGCTTCCTAAGGGGGGAGAATTGGTCCAAAGGGATATTGGTGGCCACCCATTTGTTTAATTGACTTAGAATGTTTCCACATCTTAGAAACTCTACTACAATTTTATTGGTCCCAAACTTCTGATGCATTTTTCAGGCATTTCGTTTGCATTTTTGGCAATTGACATAAAGCCACACAAACCTGGATTACATGACCCACCAAAACATGCAATTAAATTTTGTAACGATCCAAGAAACACCCTAAATGCAGTTTGTATGCAAAAGTTGCAACCTTGAAAATTAACATATCAACTAGCCTCCTCGAGGGCCATATTACTTTTCCCACATCATCTCCTAGTGTTAGGATTTTGGCTATTTAGGTTTTTGCATCTTAGAGGTTCATAGTTTATATTAAAAGGTAGTTTTGACCTCTTGTAATGTCTTATTGTGCATGAGCGTAGCCAAAAAATCTCTCTTCAATGAAAAACCGCCACCATTCTAGCTAGTTCATATTTTTTTGCATTTTACAATGCTTTTTTTACCTCATTCACTAATAAAATTTAGGCTTCACTATACTATTATGCTCTATACAAATCTCTATGTGTCTCCATTTATGCTTTCATTTCGTTCTCTACATAATTCAAATCACCTTTCTATGGGTCAATTTTGAGGGGTAAATGATTTTCATATTGACTAGCGTCTATTGCACTCCCAAAGAGAGGAAAGGCATGGTTGTGTTTAATGTCTCCACTCAAAGCTTAGGATTGTGCACAAAATAAATCATTTGATCCTTGGGGGGCTTGCAAACCTAGAAGGTACTACTAGATAATTGTATCTTCTTAAGTTTACCCTATGGCAAACGGGGTCAAAAGTGCCTAAACCTCAAAAGCCTGCTTATTACTCTAACCGTTGTCAAAATTAAAAGCTTATCCATGATTTATAACATTGGGAAAGCCTAATATGCAATTAAGCCATTTCTCCATTGGAAAGGAAACCAATTGACTTTCAATTCATCAATCAATAAGCACTCCCTCTAATGGTATTTTGTCATAACTAACAAAAAGGACCTCTAGCCAAGAACCATTGGTATTCAAGCTTATGTTTATCTAGAAAGGGGATCAAAACAATATACAATATTTTCTTTTATACAAAGGGATTGGGATACTCTACTCATAGCTCAAGGGTACTTTTAAATTGAGGAATTTAAATCAATTATTTACTGATAAGATAATCCACATTGTAAACAATGATCCTAGGGATGATGACCAGCATTCACCACATACAACAACCCACAACTGCCTCATATATTATGATCAACTCACTAATTTGATGATGATGACCCAACACACACAAGGCACATTAGCCATTTTTTCATACAAAGTGTTCAGGCTTAATGTTTTTGGCATTTAAGTAAGGATCATGGGTTAAAATTAGATAATGAATCATGATCCTTGGAAGTTATGCTTTTTGCGTTGTTTCCCCTTAGTGGCTATCATATGTCTTCTAGTCAAGTGTTGCCACTCCCAAGGAGAGGAATACTACTGGGGGGCCTTGATAAGGGTAATGTCCCATATTTTTTCCATGCTTAACGTACTCCATTGTCTCCACTTCCATTGTCCTTTCTTTTGGGTTGGTTGTTAGATGTAGCCCAAAAAGATCTATACCTCATACTCAAATGGGAAGAAGGGGCTAGAATGCCCGAGGTTGATACAATCATATAAAAAAGGGAGAGCATGATATAAATTTCAAAATGCAAAAGAAAAATTGGAAGGGATAAATAAAGATAAGTCAAAAGCAAAAAAAATGAGACCTCTTCCCCTCACCATAAGAGCATCATCCCAAGTCCTAATAAAATGGATGCATAACTAAAGAAAAAGACTTAATAAAATTATCCCAACCCCCATGCAATGAAATGCGTATACATCAAAAGGGGTCTTGCAAAGCAAAAACAAAGAATACAAAGAAAAAGGTAAAGAGAGGGGCGGAAAGAAACAGTGCCAAGGAAACGGTAACGTCATGCATGAAGCAAAGCCTCGACAAAGGCACCCATGGAGATGATCATTACACATGGCCTTATATGTCAAAGACACCATTCCCATGAAGTAAATCATAAGTCATCCCATAGTCATTCACACTTGCACCTTGAGTGGCTTTCTCTTGAGAAATACTATAAGTCATGGGTACGAACACACCTAATATGGTTCTATGATGATCCTTCCATATCTAAAATTGGCAAATTGAATAAAATCATAATCTAGTGTGAAGTTTGAAGAAGATACCTAAAGTGATCTACTTAATGGCTTTTACATTAAACATGACTCACTTTATGTTACAATGACTCTTGTATACATGTTGGTTGGTCTCACTTGATTCTTGTAAACATGGTCCTTTCAAGTACATTGATGATCTTCTTCCACGCATCATTGAGGACATTGCATACCCTTTGGAGGGTGTTGGGCACTTGAGATGACATGAGGACTTGTTGAGATGCCCTATTTTTCATGATGAGTGTTGCACCCTTGATGAGGACATTGAACCCTCGATGTTATACCTCTTTGGAGAAATCATGAAGCCACTTGATTTGATGATGTCATGCTCTTGCTTGAGGGCATTGCACCTTTGTGATGATATGTCACTATACTTGAGCTGATGAATTGGCACTTTATCATGATGGGACATGACTTTTGAGTGAGGCATTGCACCTTTTGGTGAAGAGACATGACTTTGGGAGCATTATTACACTATTATGGAGACATCTCCCTCACAAGCTCACTTTTGCCACATATGTGATGTCTATGGAGCATTTCTTGAGGACAACTTGATCATTAAGCATTTATTCTTCATTGTAAAGGCAGTTTTTGAGGGTCAGTCTAGACCTATCCACCTTGTAACATGGATTTTCATATGTTTTGGGGGTTTTTAGTGGATATTAGCTTTCGTAAAGGTATAGCACTTGGTTTCCTCATATAAATAGAGGAAGTGCTACCCTCATTTGGATCATGGCTACTTGTCTACTCTTATACTCTTATCTTATCTATGGATGAATGACAATTGTGACCTCTTAGAGAGATGAATTGTGGATGATTTCAAGTTTGATGGATGATTCATGGCTAGGGTTTATGGATGAGAAATGATTTATTAAGTGTTCCTCTTAAGTCATAGATTTATTTTTTGAATGTATTTAGTGAAATGTGCTTATCTAATGGTGACAATGCATTCTCTTTGTATTATTCTTGGATAAATCCTATCTTGTAAACCTTAGGAGGATTTCTAGTGGAGAACCTTCCCTTGATTTTGTCTTTAAAGCTTGTAAAAGTCATAGGAGGATCTTCTAGGGATAGTAGTGAACAACCCTCGTTGCCACCCTATAGGAGAACCTTCTAAGGTTAGTAGTGGACAACCTTAATTATCACCCTTTATCCATTCTTTACCTTCTTCAAAAGAATCCTTGGTTTGACTCCATATGCGCCCCCCAAAAAAAAATCAGCATTAATATCTCCCAATAGTCAATCATTAAAATCAAATCTCAACCTTTTTATTTTGTGTTTTAGAGTTAGATTAGGGTTTCTGACGGCTATAATTACTTTTCAACCATATGGCTCGACATCTAGGGTTTATGAACATTTGCATGGTTAGAAATAGATCTTATCATTATTTATTGCATTCCTAAATTATTTTCCAGCCCTTTAAGGCTTGACATCTTGCATCTTAGGGCTGTTATATGCCATTTAATTTTCAAGAATAGTTAGTTGCTTAGGCGCTAGTTTAACTTGTACTTTTCAGCCACAGTTTTCATTAATCATTAACTTGTCAAAGGATTGATTTGTTTGCTGCTGTTATAACTCGATATATTACTGAAATTTGCTATCTTGCACTATGCACACAAGTTTTACAACAGCCATACCTTCTTTTTATTTCTCTCTGTAGTGTTTGTGGTAGCCTCATGACCTATTTTAACTTGCTAGATATCATAAATTGTCTTGGATACTTTAGACACTGAAATCTGGAAATTGTTTTGAATAAGCTACCTTGTTCTCACCTCAAACATCTTAACCAAGTGGTGGTGATGTGAATAGCTAATATAGGAACACTTACACTAGATAACCTCTTACCTCAAGATTCCTTAGAGTACTACAAAAGCATCTTTTGTGTTGGTTATGTTCTTCAGTAAAGTGATTGTCTAGGTGAAAGTGGTAACACTTCAATGTTACAATTGTCTCAGCACCTTGTGAAAGACTTTGCACGAAGGTGCTAGATTTTGAAATAAACATTTCAGAGTTTCCGAAACATGTACGTTTAGAAACATCACCTCCCAAAAATGGAAATGTTGGCCGAAACACCCTCTGAATTGTCATATATGTTTACATATATAAAAATAAATTTATAAATAAGTGAATAATGTGATATTTTGCAAGAAAAAGGGAATAAGACCCATAGATGACAATTTAGAAGGAAAACCAAGTCTATATTAACTCTCATAGATGATTACATTATGGTCGAGTTTCAGCCGAGTTTCAGAGTTTCGAGTATGGGTACGTCTCGAAACGTCGGGTTTCTAGATGTTTCGTGCAACATAGCCTAAATCACGTGTCTTGGCAAGGGTGGGTGTAAACAATGGCCTTGCAATGGGCTAACAGTAACCATCAAGAACTTCTTCTAACTTTATAAAAAAGTCAAATGGGATTTGGTCGCACATTCTATGGATGCCTATCCTTGACCTCGCTCACTTAGAAATCAACTCTTTTATGGCAACAAACAACCTTGGATTGTTGAGAATGATGTTGCATACCATCAATTAAGAGTGGGATTCTATTTCATATATGGAAATGTCACCAAGATATTCTATTCAAGAATACAAATGTTTTCTTTTTCTTGCTCTAGCAAAATTACAATAATAAGCAATCATTCCTTGTAGATCTACGTCTATGTAGCCCCAACGGTTAACTCAAGTGGTCTAGAGCCAAACATGAAGTTCTTTGATATTGTTGCTAGTTGTTGTTGATCATTGGTTCGACTTTCTTCAATTCCCTTCAGGTGAGGCCCTTTACTTGGTTTACCATCCACGAAATGTGGGGAAGTACTCTGCGGTTTCCCATGCTTTCATTCCAAGTAAAAGAAATAAGATCTAGGCCTACGCTAATAAATTTGCTATGGACTTAAAGTAGTTGTTCCAACTACTTGAATATTAGGCGATTACCCACTAAACAATGAGTTGCATCCACTAAGGGACAACAGTTGCAGGGAGCACAAGGGGGTTCATCTATGATCTCAAACAAACAATAGAAATTGCATTTGTGTGGGAGATAGAGACCTCGACCAATAATGAGGTGAAACTCTAGCCTTATACAAAAACCTTGCAATTTTGAAAAGCAAAGGGGTTTTTCAAGCAATGGTGTTAGGTACTCAACAATACTTATAAGATCAATGCATTATCAAAAGCCACCTAAGAGCCTTCATCTAAATAGTCTCATCCAAATAATTCTCTTGAAATTTCAAGACATGGAAATTTATTGAGATTTTTCACAATCTCCAAGGGCATGATAAGCTAGCAAATGCACAAGCAAATAAAGGGGCCAAGTTATCAAAAGGAGTATGCAATCTAAATGGGGGGGTTAGTCACCTTACCACCCCTTGTGACTTGGTTAGTCATAATGGAGAATGCCTCACAATTCAACATTGGTACACCATGCAAAGTCAACAAGATAGTGGTTTAAAGCATCAATGTCTCCTCCATTCACTCATGCCCAAGGTTACACAACAAGTAATAATGTGCAATACAATGGTGGTGGGTATGGATGCACATGGATTATTACTCAATATGTTTTGGAAATGGAGTGAATCAATAGCCATCACTTCATACAAGTGATGAAATAGCAAACACATTAGTCTAAAGATTGGCCCTTGACCTACACTTAAGAACTCCATTAAAAATATGAATTATTTTAATATAATCGTCTCTGGGTGGAATTTCCCAAAACGGTTTTTGGGTTCTTTGGAATGCATGTGCCCAAACCTCCCTGCAAAATTTGAGGCCTAGAGCACATCCGATGTTATCCCAAATCAACACTCCCTCTAAGCGAGGAATGTTTTATAGCAATATATTGCTACTGCATACTGCTCTGACTCTAAAGCATCATCCTCTACGTTGCTGATGTCTGACATTCTGTCCACCAACTACTGCATTGTTGTTGCTCCTGTACTGTTGCCTTTGACACTGCCACTGCCAATGCCACAATTGTACTATAGCTCCCTCTAAATGTTGCATCTGCTATGCTGCTAGCATTGCCACTACTAACACTACATCCGTATTGCAACTCAATTGCTGAGAGAAGCAACTGAAAACACCCAAAACTGGATAAGTATCCCGTGGATGCACCTCGGTGTTGAAAGTCTAACTGCTACTAGTCCCATGCTATCTTCTAGAGCCACTGCGCTGCTGAAGCTTTGCACTGTGTCTCCATGCACTGTTGCCTCTCTGCTCTACGTTGCACGTTCTGGCGCTACTAACTACTGCATCTGTCGAATCAACACTC